>JBBPBX010011998.1:10775-46502 GCA_038048925.1 Garcialebias charrua | reverse complement strand
CACACACACACACACGCACACACACACACAAACAGCAACAACAAAAATGCATGGAGTTGAAAGGAGAAAGGACTACAGTTTTGATTCATAGTATCTCTAGAGCTCAACATTGTGAAGGAGTGTAGACAATATATGCTGTGACTTGTGCCAAAAATGACCTCAAGAGATCACTATGAATACACTTAAGGTAAAACAAGTGCAATCTACAGCTTTACTGTTGTGAATCACTTTTCATTTGAGCTGTTCATATTTAATGCATGGCAGTACATGCTTAGTGGCCATTCCACGTTTCGTGATGTGCCTTCAATAAATGAGACTGAGAGCTATTCTGTGTGAGGGACATGACCTGGAATACCAACTACAGGCAATAGTATGCTTAGTTAAGAGTTTCCACGTGCTGATAGATATGGATGTTTTAATGCTTCTGTTGTGTGTAAAAAAAAAATACAGACACTTTGTTGACACATAGCTCATATATTTATTATTTGGCCTTTTGGTGAAAAACAGGTTTCTGTCTGTGTTTTGATGTGCAAGGACTTTAACTCATCAGCTAAGAAGCTGTGTGGATTCACAGCAGCAGCAGGAGCCAGAGTCCTGTGTGGTATTTTGTAACCCATCCAGACAAAGAGGCCTTTTGTACATGTGCCCTTTATGCCTTAACCCACCCCCAAAAAACACTTGTGTGCACCTTTTGTTTTCCAACCATCCTCAAAATACATCCATCTCCTTAATGGATTTTTTTTCCCCACCAGAAGAACCTGGTTCAGAGTTTTGCAACACCAGACTAGGAGGTTCGTAGATGGAGTCAGGCCACACAGGCCCTTAAAAAAAGCCAGATTAATAACCCAGTGCAGATGATCTCATAGTTAAGTGTTTTCTGTTGTATTTGCACATCCGCCTAGGCTGTCAGGCTTCTGCCCGTGTCTGAGAAATGGAACCGACACATCCTGACACTAATGCATTGCTGAAAATATTTGAAATGAATAAAGCTCATGCTACAGCAAAGCAAAAAGGAGACATTACAAACACTCCATTTGACATTGACAAAATGGCGCCAGTGCTCAATGCAAATACTGTTATTCTCCCTTCAAGCTAACCCCCCACCACACACACAAGCCTCCCCATTCCTCTTTTTGATGGAGGAGCCACACACCAGAAAATCTCCTGCCCGCACTGCAAACTAATGAGACATATTAATGACATTAAACACTTAATTCAATGCATGCATTATTCATAATAATGGAATGTCGTGGTTTTGAAGGGGGACATTTGTGAGAAAAATGATTTTATTAATCTCGGTTTAATCCAAATCCAAACTGTCAAAACAGCCACTTTTTATTGCACGTTTTACTGTGAAGTCTGAAGTGTTTCACTCTGATTACTCACGTGGTGGACAGCCCCAAAGCTTTTCATTTGTGATTTCAATAATGGATCTTTGTTGAGGGAGCCCTAGCTTCTCTTAATATTTATTTTGTCAGTTTTTTTTTTTTGTATAATCAAGCTGGTGATAAATATTCAGGATTAAATAAAATAAAATAAATGTCACATTTTTGTCATCTGTGTATGTTCCCATACTTGACAGACGAAATTGGTCTCTGCATTTAATATTTTATAGTCAGAAATGAATCTAAATTTCAACGTAATGTTTTTCCTCTCACATCGTCTGACAGTGGTTCTGCTGCTTTCTGATGAACTGTGACAGGGGAAACCACATTGCACTGTTGTATAATGTTTATATAATATGTATGTTCTACTTATCTACTGAATTGCTCCAGAACAAATTGTAAACCAAGGAATTAAAGGCAATGCATCACATTATTACCATTTTTTCTATGATGACGCATCTTCAAACAATAACTACTGGTAGTATTACTATATGACGTTTTTGTTCAGTCACTTTTATATTATGGAACTACCAGGAATTGTACTTCACTTACAGGAATATCCCCTTTTTTCTGCTTCTTTATTTCCTGTAAGAGTACCACTGACTGCAGCTCCTCGTCCAAGATGGCCGCTAATTAACACCAGCTGTCGGCCATCACCCCGATGAGGATCTCCTCTACATAAGGCTGCAGTCCAGCGCTACTCTTTGCTGGAGCATTAGCCAACAATGGTATGTGTTTCTCCTGCCTGTATACTTGTAAATCTACTTTCCAGTTTTCTTGCCTCTAGTGATCCAGTGTCCTTGGTCCCGGCCCGGTCCTGACTTCTCTCTGTCCTGTCCTGGTTCTCCTTGTGCCTTGCCTTCCACCAGTTGCCAGCCATATCCATCCTGCATGACAACGCGGGTTTTCTGTGAGCCTCAATTGACCATTTCCTTCCTCCTCAGGAGCTCCAGTGGACAACTGTGTCTTTTACACTGTAAATAATTAACACTGTCACTTTTGTATTACCTGTGCCTGTCTCGTTCTGGGTCTCATACAATGGACCTTACCAAGCTCCGCCCACAGGGCTGTGTTTCATTGGCTAATGCCCATTTCACGTCACAGCGCAGCTACCAGGGGCGTGACCATCTCACAAACAAAAGCTACAGTAGTAATAAACACATGCTAATTCACATCGTGAGCTAGCATACGGGCAGAAAGGTTTTGCTTCAGGGCTGGAAAAATGGTCCTCCACTGTCAGTGGGGTATCTGTACAGGATATGTCAGGTACCCTGACCGTATTTGTGGAAGGAAAATTCACAGTTTTCCTATGTGAAACTGAATGCCTTGCTTGGATCAAAGCTTGTGCATGACCGTATTTACCGATACCGATACAACTTCTACACCTTAAAGCCTGTCTGTTACACAGTCTTACATTAGCTGAAGAGATCAATATGCAATGTGTACTGTATCTAACATATATTAAAGATTTCATTCTACCTGAAAAGGCTTTTCACTAAACTGTAATCATGTTAGCCACGCTAGCACCGAGTACAGTGTATCAGGCCTAGGCACACTCAAACATTTGCCAACAACAGAAATCACTGATTTCAAAAGTAACCCTCAAAACCATGAATGCCCGACTTACCCAGCCTTGCAAGAACAATAGGCATCAGTGATCTTGTCCACAGCTGTAATAATGCTGAGGGTGTGAGGAGCTGCTGTTTTCCTCATCGACCGATAGCATTTCGCTGTGACGCACACAATGTTGGAGGCATCGTGTGGCTCAAACAACTTGATGTCGTACAAAAAAGATGACATGAACGTGTTGGTTCCCCTGTCCATTGTCGTGGCTGATATTTTGTTGAAATCTGGCAGAAATGATACACTAATCGACTCAGAAATACCCTGCAGAGGGTCAGTCGACGCCATGTTTCCATTGAAACTAAGCTCGGCAAGGCTTTGTTTGTGAGACATGCAGCCATGTGGGAGTTTAGGGGGAGTTTCTGGGCGGAGCTTGGTAAGGTCCATTCTGGGTTCCCCAAGTCATAACATTTCCATGTTGCGCCTTAAACCAAAGGATAATTTGTTCTTCTGAATTCCCCTTTATAAGACATTATTTTTGAATTAGCTTACCACTTTTACGTGGTGTTAGATAATCTTTTTTATTTTTTTATTCAAAGTTAAAACCATCATCAGTTAAACATAAGATAAGGAAAAGCACAAGAAAAGTTGGTAAAATACTCTTTAACAGAAAAAAAAATGTGGTAATGATATAGTGACATGGTCAAAGAGCAAAAACCAGACCTGACATATAATCTGAGACTGTAGTGGAATTAGTGCAATTTAATATTTGGCCTTTTATCTTGCATGGCGACTGAATTTATGTTACAACAACCCTACAACAGCATATTTTACTGCAGAGGCATATCTGCCGGTAAGTCAAATGTAGGCATTAAATATTCTTGGTGCTCTTTTAAAAGGAGATCCTTGAAAACAGAACATGATGCTCCCCACCGACACACACACACACCACCCGATAAAATAACAAAATAAATTACCAAAATAATCTGGACTACAACTCTGTACTAGTCTGCACACTGTCCAGTATTCTGCACAATACACCGTCACCCGGACGGACAGATAAACAGGTAGATTATTAATCCAGGGGGGAAATTTGAGGCATGCATGTTCTAATTATACTGAAAAAACAACAACTCATGAAATAATCAAAAACGAAGCTGAATACACAAATTTGGGAAAAGACAATATGCACTTGCACAAGGTGGTCATTGTTAAATGCAGTTGTAATTATGGAGCAGCAACCCAAACAGACCTGTCCAACTAAAAACACCATCTGTATACGTATCAACATTTTGCCCAAACAATACATTAAGGTGAAAGTAATTTCTGTTGTCTGTAAAACTTTTTTCATTCAAAATGCAACAAAGATTTACTTTTCAGTTGCTTTGTTGAACAGATTGTTTAGACTCAACTCCTCCTCTCCTGTCTTTGTTGATTCTGTCACCTTTATATGTTCTTTCTTCAACACAATGCAATTAGTTTGTTTTATTTTAACCTTTAGCATAAACTATTTTCTTGTGCATTGTACAAAAGAATAGGCTCTGATAGCCGAACTGGATCAATAACTCGGAAGAAACTTGACCTGAAGGCACTAAATTGTCAACAGAGTCAAACATGCTGCCCTCACTGTTCGACACGTTCTATATCTTGTTGTTGTGTGCCCTACTAAACATTAGGTGCATCAAATTGCTGTAATAATAATTAAAAATGGCTTATTTTATCATGCAGCATAAAATAAAAAAGGTATTGTAAATTAGATGATATAGCGCAGCTCTACAGAGAAATTTGCGGAAGCATGAAGCTTCTGAGTGAATCGTTACTTATTCCATGATTATTTTTCAGGTTGTTGTTGAACCCTAAGTGACCAACTTAAAGTTGATGACTGTTCTTTCAGAGCTCTAAAATTAGCTTTTTCCGCATTCTTCACTTTATAACATCTCATAATGTAATAAAGTTATTGTTAGAGTGATTAGCCAAGTGAGTAGGGTGCGAAGAAAGTGACTTCCTTCCTCTTTAGCTGCAAAAATACCAATAGTCAAGTAATGTTTTGAACAAGCCCATGCATGTATAGATGACTGGAAATAGATTTTTTTAAATCACCCTTAAAGCCTGAGTATTGATGCTCATCACTCATCAGACTGTATTGTTGTGAAATGACAGACCGGATTCTGACCTTTGACCTCCGGTTTAGGACCATACGAAAAAGGAATTTAGGAAAACTGGACATAAATGTAGATGAGTGCTCGACATTCTTCAGCAACTACGTCTTTTAAATTTATAAAGCTCAACGATTTGGTCATTAAAGGTTCACGTAAATTTTGTCTCATAGCATGTTTGTAATCAGTAAATTGTTATGTGACCTTATATAGTTTAAATAAATGCATTGTCTTTACATGATGAAGACTTCTTGGCAAAGTAATTCTGTCATGCAATCCATGCCCGTCACAGTGTTGTTTATGGCTCAAACGCCTGCTAAGCATCGCTCACACGTATTGTTGCGGAGCATTCTAAACATGCAGGGGATTTTGATAAATAAGAATTGAATTTAGTTCCAGCTGTGACATGTTGATTGATCAAAAAGCTCATGGCTAAGGCCTCCCTTCTCTCCTGTCTTATTTATCCTTTGTCAAATGGTTTCAAAATCAATACTAGCCTTGTACACAACCCTTTTTTTTTCTGCTGCGGGCACTCAGAGAGCGGATAAAAAAAAAAAACAGAAGGAAAAAGAAAAACACCTGCTCTCTGTGATTGTTACTAATTTTTCCTGTCAAACATTTGAACACAGAATAATTATTTTCTGTGTGGTTTCAGGGCACAACAGATTATTGTACAATCCATTTAGATAACTTCTGAGAGGGGTCGGAAAATGAAATCGCCCCAAACCACACAAGTAAAGCAGGGGAGGTGATCTATCAGCCACCGAGGCAAATAACTCAGCCTAAAGATGCCATTGTCTCGGATGAGCTGGATTTTTCATTTCAGAGAAAAGAAGGCAAGTCCTTTGTCACAGTATGAATGACTCTTAAGCAATGTTCATATTTTGGGCTGGCACATGGAGGTCGTGTTTCTGGAAACGGTTTGACTTCTGCACTCAAGACGTCTCAGTGAACTAACAGTATTTCACATAAGTTTTTTTTGTTTTGTTTTGTATTTTTTTAGCTGCTAATTTCCACAGGGTTTACCACAGTAAGAGAGAACTCACATTAAATAATTGGCAATAGTTTCATGCCAGATGTGTAGGGATGGCAAGATGTCCTTCACAGTGCAACCTGGGCTTGAACCTGCAGAGTTACAAGACTGACTGCAGAGCTACAGCAGCCCTTTCCATTTACAATTTTGTAATAAATACAATTATTCCAATGAAATAGGTAAATGTGTATCAATGAAAATAACTGACACAACTATTTACCCTGATGCATGCTCAGCTATAAATATTCTTGCCCAAATGGTCAGAAAATGCCTGATGATAAGTTCAAGCTCTTCATAAGAACTTGATGGACAATGGCATTGAATGTTATGGACATTAGTTTTCCGCAGCAAATACGCACCCATTATAATCAATGAGAGCGTTTACACTGGCTCTGCACGGCGGCGGCGAGCGGACGGCAGTCCGTCAAAATAGGATCCGATCCTATTTCTGCCGGACGCCGGAGCTGTGCCAGAGTCAACTTTTGAAGATTACGTCGCACCAACAGGAAAAGGAACGAGCACAACATCCGTACAGCAAACCCCCTACTTACGACTCCATCGACCTACGAACAACGGGACCTACGAACGTATCATATTTAATAAAAATATGAAATTACTGTATTAAAAAAAAAAATTATTTTTTTTTTTTTTGTGTTTAAATGTTCTTAATTTCATGTGTACATCACTTTGTTGCAGCTGTGGTTGTTTTAAAGGCTTTATAAATAATAATTATGATAAAAAAGATCATTTCTGATCATTTTTGAGCAATCTTGGGCAACAGGAAGTAGGTCTTCAGTTTACACGGTCACAAATTAATGTAGAACACCGGACGCCATTTTAGGTTCAGTCACTGGGGTCTCCGGTCACAAATTAATGTAGAACACCGGACGCCATTTTAGGTTAGCTGCCCGGGAGCCGGCCGAAGACTGGTGACCAGGATGGCTTCATATGGATTAATTACGAGCTGGAAACGTCTCTGTGAACTTTGTGGATGTCTCAGGCAGCAGCGGATTTATCGCTGATCGTGCCAGGCCGCCGCGAACACCTCCGGCCGGCCTGGCTACACCTCCGGCCTGGCTAGCTCCAGAAGCTAACACGGGAGCTAACACGGGAGCCGGCCTTTTGAACACTTGTGACCAGGATCGCATCATATGGATTAATTACTAGCTGGAATCGCTCTGTGAGCTCTGTGGACGTCTCAGGCTGGAGCAGGAGCTGCAGATTGATCGCGCCGCCGCTCCAACACCAGCTCATGGCTTGGCTAGCAGAAGCTAGCCAGCTAGCTAACACAGGTCTCGAGCAGCTGCGGTGGTTCACTCGCCGGCCGCCGCGCTGCTCGGCCCGACAACAATCAACGCATGGCAACCTAAGATGTCGGCTTTGACCATCTCAAAGTAAGAAAATATATTTTTATTTATTCTGTAAATGTGAATAGCAATGTTTAACATTACAGTACACTACTGTACATGCTTAAATGTGTGCGTGCGCTCCGTTAGCATGATAATTAAAAAAATATATATATTTCACCCCCTAGCTACGGCAGAATCGAGCTGCGAACCGTTCTTAGGTCCCTAACTCGTTCGTACCTCGGGGGTCACCTGTATTTACAAAATAAAATCACCACGGGCGGACTAATGCTAGCTCTATACGGATTTATTTGTACAAAAATGCTGTCAAACTATAATTTATGACTACGCCTACAAACGCAATACAAGAAATAAATAAATTTAAAAAAGTATTTTATTCTGAAATGTAATAAATCACTTCCTGTCGCTCAAACCATGTCCTGTCGCTCATTTACGAGAGAAGATCAACAATCAAACAGCGAGGTTGTCTCTACTGTTGTTCTCCTTCTTCCACCGAATGAATTGTTTTGTTCTGACTTCATTATTTATCACTTGATTTATCGCGC
Organism: Garcialebias charrua; assembly: GCA_038048925.1. Taxonomy (NCBI): domain Eukaryota; kingdom Metazoa; phylum Chordata; class Actinopteri; order Cyprinodontiformes; family Rivulidae; genus Garcialebias; species Garcialebias charrua. Next base: position 38,453 of record JBBPBX010011998.1, on the reverse strand, counting down.
GATCTCGCAATTCCCGTGCATGCGTCTCGGAGCGGCGCATCCAGGCGGACCGGACCGGAGCGGAGTTAGTGTAAACTGGACTTGAGACGCTCAGCTGCGACCTGCGGAGCGGGGCGGAGCAGAGCCGGAACGCATGTAGTGTAAATTCCGGGTCTAACTACACATTTCGGGACTGCAACCGTTGAACATAGTACTTATTCTGCTTTCTAGGGAATCCACGTATAGAGGGTCCAAAACGCCAGAAGCAGGTGTAGAATTGGTCAAGTGCTGCAGCACTGAGCTCAGTGATGCTAGTGGGCAAATCGAGGAGGATGCATTCAGAGCACTCTTGGCTCTTTTGTTTTCACACAGTTTGGATTTTGACTCTTTAGACATACACTACCTGGTCAAAAAAAAAAAAATGCCAAGAAAAAAAAGGTCACACACTAATATTTTGTTAGACTTTGATTACAGCATGCATCCACTGTGGCATTGTTTCAAAAAGCTTGTGTAATGTCATAAGATCTATTTCCATCCAGTGTTGCATTAGTTTTTCACCAAGATATTGAATTGATGACTAGGCACTAGGTATGCTGAGTGCATCACTTCACCTGCCTCTCTTCTTACCCTGATGAGCCCATCACTGAATTGAACCTGCAACTTTCTGGTCCCAAGTTGGCTGCCCCATCTCACCCCCTCCAAAAGAAAAGAGAACAGCAAGAAGAACAATAATAAAGTCCTAGCTGTACAAAAATAGAGTGTCCATTGTAAGTTTGAGACTAACAGTGGTCTGTACTAAAGAAACTAAAAAAGGAACCTTCAAGAACTTTGCATTGAAGCACTCAAATAAATAAACTCTGGGCCATTTTTTGGGGGGTCTTTGCTGGCACCCATAGTGCACCAATGTAATCTGTATCTAGAAAGCCACACATGTGATACCAGTTTGAAACTAAATTGTCTTTTTGTTTTTTCGTAAATGCCCAGGGAGAACGCAGGCATGATTGTTTCTCTTGGTTTTATAACAAAAGTTGTGTTTATTTGATCATGCATACCTAACGTGACATGCATCTTATCTGTTTTAAAGACAATCATAGGGCCATAGATGACATGTCTGGATGTCATATTCTAGTATTGTACAAGAAAAACTCTGCCTGACATGTTGACCTCTGGATATTTTTATCTTCTTTTCTGTGTTTACATAATGCAGTCTGTTCAGCATCTATGTAAAAACAAGTAGAAGAAACACTTATGAGTAAGTGTCCTCCTGCCAGAGCTAGTGAGTAACTGACCCTCATGTTTATAAAGACAAATGGACATTTATGAGCTGTTTACGAGACACTTGAATGAAGTGGAATGAGTTCTCTCAAATTTTTAATGATCTTATTGAAATTAAAGCTGAGAGCATTCCACAATATTACCATTAAGCTGTCTATGACTGGCTCCAAAGCTGTAACCCAAGTACACATTCTACATTTTTTATTCACACACACACATCAGTTCATATGTAGCTTTTGAGAAGTTAGGGAGTGTTTATCAGAAAGAGGTGACTCGGCTCTTGAGTTGTACCCTCACACAGACAAGGGAGTCAGATGATTTGTGGCCTGCTTGGCATAAAAAGGCTTTTAAGGATATTTTTCAAATCTCTTTTGAGCTAATGGAAACTTAGATCCATCCTCCTTAAACAATGGGTTAAAGAAACATGCCAGCTGTATTTGGTGAAACAGTTTGTTCGGCTGTAGACCTCAGCAAGGCGAACTGCTGGAGCCTCAGTGCGACTGTTGCATCAGGGTAACTTGAATTTATTGCAGCAGAAATTTATAACACACAAGGAAGGGACTTCAACTCAGTAATTTAGACAGCTGGGGACTTTTTTTCCTCTTTAAATGTCAGATGAGCACAACCGTTAGGAAGCTCCAAGAAGTGGCTCTCTGCCCGATTAGTCCTGGTATGGCCCAGTTAGATCATGTGTATAATTATTATTGCTGGGAAAATTCACTACAGCACAGAAGATGGCAGTGAGGAAGTTGTTTTAGACTTTTTGTAGTATACAGTTGATCTAGCCTGGCCCTCGCCTTCCTGCACAGCTCCGCTCAATTCTCATTTCCCTTCACTGCACAGTCTGGGACTTCTCTCATAGACAACGATTTCTCCGGTAGATTTTTGACCGGACCAATCAGAGAACAGAAGGTGGAGTTTTTGGCCCCTAACCCACGCCCCCACCTGTCCCAGCGCGCAGCCAGCGAGCATTCGCATGTTCTCATTCAAAGCGATGCAAAGCGATGCAGGACTGTTTTATATGTGACACAAATGTATTAATTTCCCCTTCTTAATCCCTTATCTGGAGTTTTCTTTTGTTTTTTTGCCAAAAGTCAAGTGATCGCTCGCTCCCTCCTCCTCCTCTCCCTCCGCTGAGTGAAATGAACAAGGAAATGACTGAGGTTGTCACGAGAGAATTAAAGAGTCCCATCAGATTTCCTGGTCTTCTGGTGTGTTGGACCAGCGATCCATGGTTTTATTTTATTTTATTAGAACGTTTTATTAACATATAAACACAGAATATCCAAAGGCAGCGAGAGAAAATTCAGCAGGAGGCGGAGCTGAAGTCAAGTTCAGAAGACCACGGGGGAGCGCGCAGCCAACGAGCAGCCGCATGTTCTCATTCAAAGCGATGCAAAGCGATGCAGGACTGTTTTATATGTGACACAAATGTATTAATTTCCCCTTCTTAATCCCTTATCTGGAGTTTTCTTTTGTTTTTTTGCCAAAAGTCAAGTTATCGCTCGCTCCCTCCTCCTCCTCTCCCTCCGCTGATGCTTCAGGTTGTCACGAGAGAATTAAACTCGTGTTCGTTGCTGCCCGAGTCCCATCAGATTTTCTGGTCTTCTGGTGTGTTGGACCAGCGATCCATGGTTTTATTTATTTATTTTATTAACATATAAACACAGAATATGCAACGGCAGCGAGAGAAAATTCAGCAGGAGGCGGAGCTGAAGTCAAGTTCAGCAGACCACGGGGGAGCAGCCATCAGCAGAGGCCACGCCTCCAGCAAGAATCGTTTCTCTATGGAAAAAGTCCAGACCCTAGTCCGAAGCGAAGTGAAGGACAAGGGTCTGGTTTTAACCAGGCTACAGTTGATCCGGCATAGTGGAAAAATTGTGTGGAAGCTTTAAAAAAAAATTTACATGTTGAGATTTACTGAGATGAAATTGTAAAAAATAAAAATAAAAATATATTAAAAAGCAAAAAAAAAAATATATATATATAGTGTAACTCTTATTATAATACTTAATATGTGTGTGTGTGTGTGTGTGTGTGTGTGTGTGTGCGTGTGTGTGTGTGTGTGCGTGTGTGTACAAACAACATACATACATACATACATACATACATACATACATACATACATACATACATACATACATACATACATACATACATACATACATACATACATACATACATACATACATACATACATACATACATACATACATACATACATACATACATACATACATACATACATACATACATACATACATACATACATACATACATACATACATACATACATACATACATACATACATACATACATACATACATACATACATACATACATACATACATACATACATACATACATACATACATACATACATACATACATACATACATACATACATACATACATACATACATACATACATACATACATGTTAAGCTGCCTCCAGGCCCAGGCCTCACTTGCAAAAGAGCTCTGTGATCTCAATGGGATTTGCCTGGTTAAATAAAGGTCAATAAACATGAAGGTAGTTGGAGTGAGGACAGAGGATGCAGAGGACAGAGTGAGGTGGAGGCGGACGACTCGCTGTGGCGACCCCTGAAGAGGGAACACCTGAAAGAAGAAAAAGATGTATATAATCTGTTTTTTTAAATATATTGTTTTCAAATAGCAGAACTGGACTATTTGGATCTTCTAGAAATACACACATACACCACAAATACAGTTCTAATGAACAAACATATATTTTTAATTATGATACTTTGTACAAAGTTGTATACAGTAATGCCATTATTCAAATAGTTGATGACAGCTGAGCTTTAAAAAGGATCTTGTCCTCCACTCGTCCAGTTATGAGGAAAGACAGTTTGAGACGAACCAATCACAGCCACTCCACTGTTTCATCAACTCACTGACACTCTGGGCACATTTCTTTTGAATCCGGCAGAACTAAAATATATAATCAAAAATAGATCCATTCACAACATACTGACTTTATATCATTATCACATGTTGTGATACAACACATACACTAAAAGCAGATGTCCACTTAACGTACATGATGGAAACAAAGATGACACAGAATTAGAAAGGGCAATAAAATCAAATTTTGGAAAAACGTTTTAAACATGTAATTAAGGTTGAGAAGTTAGGAGGGTATCTGTCCTTTTATCAGTTGTCATTTCAAAAGTCAGCTAGAGGAGAACCGAGAGGGGATGAGCCATTCAAGAAGGAGAGAAGTGGAAGTGTAGGCATCAACCCAACCGTCTATAGTTCTGACAGAAGAAAAGCTTTTGATGTGCAAGATATGTCATTTCACAGTCTGAAGACCTATTCAACACATCATCTACATTGAATCAATCCAAGTGAGATGGCTGCCACAGCTAAATGACCTTAGCAAATACAAAAATGGCTACCACTAACTTAGCAGATACAGGTAGTCCCCGACTTACGAGCGAGTTCCGTTCCTCCGAGGCGCTCGTAAAGCGAAAATTCGTAACTTGGAACGGCCGCCACGTGTCTCGTAAGTCCGGAATTTCGCTCGTAAGTTGGAACGGTTTTGCTAGCGCGACTACAAACACTCGTTTTTCATCGAAAAACTGCTTACGAGTGCATAAAAATGATCGGAAACGTGTGTCCACATGTTTAGCTAACGAACTGTGGTGAAAAAACACAGAAAAACTCGGTATTTTTTGCGTTTTTTCCAAAAATTCGCCAGCTCGTAAGTCCGGAACCTCGTAGGTCAGAGCGCTCGTAAGTCGGGGACTACCTGTATTACGATAAAATTTGGTGTTAAAGAAGCTGAGAATCATCCCTAACCCTTATTCTGCACGAGAACCTCTATTCAAATATTTGACCTGCAATGTAAGTAGCCCGCATTCTTTGAAGAAAAGCTAGTTATGAATGTATGGTGCATTGTACAATTTAAGACATGCAGTATCTACAAAGTAATATTTTTTGAGTAGTCCACACAAAGCAACCTCTGAAAACCTTTCAATATTTGTGTAAAGCCACAGCACTAAGTGACAAACTCAGCTTCAGTTGTTTTTACAAAGAGACTTATTCTGAGAAGAAATTCTTGGTGCAATTAGTGGAGTTGATTATTCATTTGAAAGCCATTGATTATAGGAGATGTGCTGTCAGCGTCCTCATTATTCCCTTTGCCGGATAAGAGTTCTTTGTCAAGATGCATGATGAGTCGATGATGTGTACCTCTTAGCGGTATGACATCTCAATCCATCATGGGAATTTTGGATCTCTCAATCTCCACAGCCTCAGCTCTCCATCACAGCTCCCTCAGCTGCTGACATGCAGCCACTGTAACATGCAGAAGCAGCAGCAGATGAGTGCTCCATTAATGAAAAAATAACATATCACACAATACAAATGGGTGGGAAGAAGTGAGAGCACTTCAGAAATGCCCAGATAATTAGACTGTCCAGCAGCAGATTGATGGATGCACTATAATTACCTTTGTGTTATTATTTCAGGGCCAGACAAAAAGAAAAAGCGGCTTCCTCTGCTTTGAGTTGCACTGATTCATTAATCTCATTAATGTGTGGAATTAATATCATTTTATCAGACATTCCAGAGCTGCTGCTGGTGTACATGGTGAAAGCCATGATTCAGAACTGTCACCGAGGGCATAACGCACCGTTAGCTCATCTGCTTTCAGATCACACGGGGGCTGAAAATGGTGTTCAGCACAGCCAAGACTGTGGATCCACTTAAATACAGTTTCTTTAGTTTTGTACTCAGTATCTGTATTAACCATGAGCTGAAGAAAGGAAAAAAAATGTACCGGTACTTATCAACAGCAAATAATTTTCCTTTAATTTAATTTCTGTGGTCCAGCTGTGGTCCATGTTTCCTAACTTTAGCAGGTTTAGAATTTATTCCTTGTATTATCGGTTCAAACGTTGTAAGAATTGTAGCAGCGAGTGGTGCTTTGCAGATTTAAAGCCGTAGCATCGATAGTTGATTTTACTCAAAGTCTCATGAATATGGTAACAAGGTAAAACTGTGCCATTTTACATGCCATTATACATCTCATCCTACATGTCTTTGCGTGAGTGCAGTTACAGTGTGCCCTCTCAGGACATGATCACCTGCAGTGTTCCATCAGTGAGGACTGAACTTGGAAAAAGGGCTTTCTCCTACTCCGCTCCTGCTTCCTGGAATATCTTACAAAAAGATCTGCAGCTCTCGGCCTTGACCTTTCTAAATGGTTTTAAGAATCTGTTGGAATCCTGGCAAAAACCAATGCAGACATGTTCCTGTTTTTTGATTTTCTACAACTACCTTATAATATTTTGCTACTTTGATACTTTGTAAAAAAATAAATAAAAATAAAAATCTGTATTTCTTTCTTATAAAATAAAAATAAATAAATGTCACATTTTTGTCATCTGTGTATGTTTCCCATACTTGACAGACGAAATTGGCCTCTGCATTTAACCCAACCACCACCAGGTGGTGCAGTGAGCAGCCGTAGTCAGCGCCCGGGGAGCTGGGGAAAATAGATGTGCACTCATAGACACATGTTTGTCTATTGTTGATTGTTTAAGGAAATTCTACCATTGCTGTTGTCATCATTCTTTAGTTTGTAGCAGGTCTCTCTTGTAAATGAGTCAACAAGGCTCAATGAGATTTACCTGACTAAATAAAGGTTGAATGAATTTTAAAACAACACAATCAATGTTGTATGGTCTGGAGACAGTGGTAATGACAAAAAGACAGATAAGATAAGATAGATAAGATGCCTTTATTAATCCCACAGTGGGGAAATTTACATTGACAAGACAGGAGAAAGAACTGGAAGTGGCAGAAATCAAGATGTTGAGGTTCTCCGTAAGAGTGGCAAGGATGAATAAGATTAGGAATGAGATCATCAGAGGTACAACACATGTTGAACTACTGGGAGATGTAGAGAGACCAGAATGAGATGGTTTGGACATGTCCAGAAGCAAGACTGGGTATATTGGTAGAAGGATGTTAGAAATGCAGCTGCCAGGAAAACAAAGAGGAGATGGATGCAGTTAAAGAGGATATGGGGGTACAGTAGTTGGAGTGAGGACAGAGGATGAAGAGGACAGAGTGAGATGGAAGAGGATGACTCGCTCTGGCGACCCCTGAAGAGGGAAAAGCCTAAAAAAGAAGATTTACAATCCATACAATTGACCGTTAGACTGACATGCACACTAACGTGTGTACATACAGTGTACAAAGTATCTACGTGTTTGCCTTTTATTTGTTGTAAAACCAGTACTCGTCGTTTTTATTTGTACTGCAAACTTTTAAATACTGTAAACTTGGTCCTATCAACGTAGAACAGATTATGTTGGAACAAAAAAACTTGCACAATGTGGTGCTTGCAAACAACTCCCGTAGGCGGTTTAACATGTTCTATGTGAAACGCTGCTACACAGACCAAGTCTGTACGCTCGTCTGAAATCCAAAGTTACACAGAAGTCCTGGAAGTGGTTGAGATTACGATAAACCCCAGGAGCCTGTGAGATTTTCCTCATATGGTGCACATATGAAAAGAATAAAGTCACTGTGGACAGTTAGGGTGGGATATGACTGGATCCAAAAAAAAGAGGCTGTAAATGGAGGAGTTTGCCAGTAATTTAAAAAAATTTGACCTAAGTAAACTATTTTAGGCAAATAATCTTGACAAGGGGTCTCATTCTTGAAGAAGGTCACACTCAGACACTAAAAGTAAAGTAAAAATGATCTTGAAGAAAACAAATAAAACAGTTTTATTTGCTGTTTCCTAAAGTGCAACGATCACCAAGAAACACATGGAAATATAGAAAAAACAGCCAGCCAAGCAAGAGCCAGACGGAGCAGAATGTGATTAAGTCTGTTTATGGAGCCCTATCACTGCCACACAAGAGCAGGACCACCTGCAGTCTGGAAGTCATTACGCCGGGGTCACGGGATATCCTACAAGTAAACTCTGAGTCACTTCACCTCAAATTGGGTGTAAAGATCCCATTTCCTCCTATTGACAAACTGAACCACCTGCGGGGCTATAGGACATGATGGTGTATGGCCCGCGCTGCTGCTTCCTCATCATGCTACAATATAAATCGTGGGGGGAAAGAGGAAGACTTTAAGTGTGGCTCGCAGACTGTATCTATTGTTTAATCAGAGAAAAGTAATTTACCTTAACAGGACAGAAAACATTATCACATTTTCAAATGACATGAATTGTTAAAATAAACATTCAATTATTGAGTTGCTTTTTTAGGTTAGTTAGTCTGAAGCTTACCGTAGTTTGTTTAATTGTTTTAAGCAGAAAAGGTGTCAAATAATGCACGGGACACTTCTTGTCATGTGAAAATGCACAAACGCCAAAACAGAAAGTATGAGTTAAAATAAAACCAGAGTCACCTTACACGTGATGTTTGAGTGGCGTTTCAGTCAAGTTGTCCCTGCGTCTCTGAACTGAGGAGGTACACACCGACCGCTGCCTACTGCAGGTAGGACACTGATTAATAAAGATTTAATGAACAAACAATGGTGTATCATTTTAACTCAGGAAGGCAAAAAGTCATCACTAAATGGCTAAAACACGAAGAAAATGTCTATCACATTAGAATCACGAAATGGGAGTGGTGGGGCAGAGGTTAGAGAAGGTGGATCTGTGATCTGAAGGTCGCCAGTTCAACTCCCAGTACCGACAACATCAAAATGTGAGTGGGATTTGTGAAGCCCACCCACACCTGCCTCCACACTCATTTGCCCTACTCTGGGCCCTTGAGCAAGGCCCTTACTCCCCACCATCTGCTCCCCTTGGGCGTCTAGATAGCAGCTCTCTGCTCCACACAGAGGGATGTGGTAGCTCGGTGGTCTGTGGTTGCGTCAGGAAGGACAGCCGGCATAAAAACAATTGTGAAGTCTTTGTTCGCGTTAGTTTGCTGTGGAGATTCCTTAAGAAGGGAGCATCCAAAATAAGAAAACAACAACAACAACAACAACAACAACAACAACAACAAAACATTAGAATCAAGTTTGTAGTTTTGCTGCTGAACAGCCTTTTTTCTACTCTGTAAGGAATTTGTAACATCTAGTCTTTAAATGTGCACTGTTCATAATATGTACTTTCTTTTATCTCCAACTAAAGCAGTTTTGTGACAAAACATTTGGAAGCTTAATCTTCAGCTGCAACAACCTGCAACAATTTCCCCACATTGCATTTACTTACATTGATTTGAGCCCCAGTGCACAGTGATGGACAGAAAATTCACAGTGGAAATGATCTCACAGATAATTAACAGCATTCAAACAGCCAGAGCTCACCACCAGACCCAGTTTTGAACTCACCATTATACGTTCCAGTTATCGTTTTAGGGAGCAAACACTCAGCTCAAAGACTCAGCAAGTCTTAGAAAAACAACAAAACCATCCAATCACCATTTGTATGCCATTGCTTTGCTTTGTAAGGCAGTGAAAGTAAATGTTATTGTTCTATAAAAAGAAGTGGACCTGGTCCCTGGTCTGTGTGGGCAGCAGACAGTCCTGTCCTCGTTCGGGATGGTGTTGATGTAAGAGAGTTGAGTTCCTGTGGCATGTCCTAAAGAGTTTATCATTTACTGGGGGAGACTTGGGCAGTAGAAACCCATGAAACTTGCCATCCAGGCCCTAATTGGAGCTCATTAATCATGTGAGGCCATCGTGCAGCGAACAGTTCTGTGTTTACCTTTACTGTTTGGCCATCATCGAGGAATATCCTGTACAGACCAGGACTTTATGACATGCTGGGACATGACAGTTTGCTCATGTTTACATTTTATTCATTTATTTTTTTTCCCACCAACTACTTTGAAAACAGTTGTGCTTTTCAATTGGCTTCTGTGACAACTTACTTCGTACTGGAGCTCCACATGTCGTGCCTCCTGCAACACTTCCAGGGGCCTCACCTGTATGAACTGTATGCGCAAAAAGATTTCATGCGCCAGGCTCCATGCACACACGTCATATCAAAAAGAACACTGCGTGGAAGTGTGAGTAAATACATGTAAATGCACACTGTTGACTTGCTGTGAGAATGTGCTTACCGACACGGTGTGCAAAGTTGTGCACGATAGTGTAACAGTGACAGCTTTGCCACTGCTGAGAGATAGGCGAAAGATGGCGGCGAAAGATGGCGGCTGAGCAGAGAGGACGCTTTTAGTCGGGCTCCTACCAGTACTACCCAAAGGGGTATTTGGAGAGCTTGTACTCGCAGTTTTTTGTGCTGGATGTGCAGAGAGGAGTGCTGAAAAAACTGCGAAAATTGGACTGGAACATGCGATCCAGAATTATGAATCTACAAGCCAACGTGTCCGTGAGTTTTTGCCGAGAGTTAGCCTAGCGTAGCTACAAACCGGGCTAATCAAAGCTAACCGAGCTGGGTCACCGTAACCGGGTGCCGTAGCTGCGGAGCTGCGGGCTTCGTGAACAAATAAACCGGAAAAATACGCTGGTTGTTACGAAGAAACGCGGGCCGGCACGCTGGAGGTGCTTTGTTGCAGCGAAAGAAAACAACAAAGCTGGGAGTGGAGGCTACAGGCTACAAGCTAACACTAGCCATATGCTGCTGATAAAAACTAATGCGGCAAAACACCACAGAGTTGGGGATTGTTGCTACAGGCTGACGATCTGAAGTCTGTGGTCTGATCTGCAGTCTGTGAACTGGTGAGGCCAGAGAGGCATTGGAGTGCTGCTGTGGGTCAATAAATTACATCCAGGCCCCAGATGGACGAGAGCTGAGCTGAACTGGCTGCTGGTGGACAGGACCTGCGCTAAACTGTTTGCTGCAGACGTGAGCAGAGCAGCAAGTCCTGTTGGACATCCTGTTGGACGGGAGCAGAGCAACGAGCGAGTTGTTGTTGGACAGGAGCGTGCAAACCGGAGGACTGCCGCCTGGGGCTGCGAGCTGCGCCGAACACCGTGTGCAAACCGGAGGACCACCGCCTGGGGCTGCGAGCTGCGCCGAACACCGTGTGCGAACCGGAGGACCGCCGCCTGGGGCTGCGAGCTGCGCCGAACACCGTGTGCGAACCGGAGGACCGCCGCCTGGGGCTGCGAGCTGCGCCGAACACCGTGCACGAACCGGAGGACCGCCGCCTGGAGCCACGAGCTGTGCTAACTGGGCTAACACCGGAGCTGCTGCGACTGTAGGAGGCCCAACACCGTGTGCAAACCGGAGGACCGCCGTCTAAGCCAGGCTAGTGAGCCAACCTCTTAGGATAACAGATCTGACTGCTGCAGACTGCTGAGACCGTGAGTTCTGAACTAACCGCTGATCTGGGCACTGGGCCACAGCCACCATCGTTAGGCCTGTGAGCCTCGTGGAAGGGCCACGTGGTTCAGTAAACAAACCATCAACCAGAGACCTGCTACCACTAGACTACTAACTCTGTAAGTATGACGAAAAATAGAGGACAAAAGACAACAGAGTCGGAGGGAAACAGCTCAACAGAAATGCAAGACTTTAAAAAATCACTAAACTATATAAGTGAAAAACTATCAGTATTATCAGCAAAAATTTATTCACAGGCCGGTCTGGTTGATGAAATAAGACAACTGAAAGAACTGATAATTAGCAAAGACAATAAAATAGCTGAACTGGAAAGAAAAATAGATGACATGGAACAATACACACACAAAAAAAACAACGTGGTGATCACAGGACTTGATGTTAGTAAGTGTCGGACATTTAAACTGCTCTCAATAACACTGGCCCACTCAATTACAGGTTGTGCAAATAGTATTTTTCTAAATGGAACTAACAAAGAGGAAATAATGAATGTAGTAAAACATCTTACAGACAAGAGATCGAAAGACTGGGTGGACATGGATATGATGTTTGTGAAGGACATAATGAGCCATGTTATTGAGCCGTTCACATACATATGTAACTTATCATTTTCAACAGGAATATTTCCAGATAATATGAAAGTAGCTAAGGTCGTTCCTCTTTTTAAAAATGGTGATAAATGTGTATTCAACAATTATAGACCTATATCCTTGTTACCACAGTTTTCAAAAATTCTTGAAAAACTATTTGTGAACAGACTAGACCAATTTATAGATAAACAAAATATTCTAAGCAACAGTCAGTATGGGTTTAGATCAAAAAACTCTACATCAATGGCTCTCATGGAATTAATGGAACAAATAACTACTGCTGTCGATCAAAAACAATATTGTATCAGTATTTTTGTTGATTTAAAAAAAGCATTCGATACTATTGATCACACCATTCTCCTAGAAAAACTGAACAAATATGGTATTAGAGGACCAGCATTACAGTGGGTATCTAGCTACTTAAAAGATAGAAAACAATTTGTACAAATAAATGATGTAAGATCTGACCTCTGTAATATCACATGTGGAGTTCCCCAAGGCTCTGTACTTGGACCAAAGCTTTTTATTTTATATGTGAATGACTTGGTAAATGTGTCAGGACTCCTTAAATGTGTACTTTTTGCTGATGATACCACTTTTTTCTGTTTAGGTGAAGATATAGAACAAATGTTGGAATTGATAAAGACAGAATTTGTCAAGATACAAACTTGGTTTAAAATAAATAAATTATCATTAAATCTAGAAAAAACTAATTACATGATATTCGGTAATAAAAAGAAAACTGTTGATGTTCCACTCAAAATTGAGGATGTTGAGATTTGTAGAGTGAGTGAGGTGAAGTTTTTGGGTGTTATCATTGATGACAAACTGACATGGAAACAACACATAAATTCTGTAAGAATAAAAATAGCTAAATCGATTGCAGTACTGTACAAAGTCAGAGACCTATTGAATGATAAAGCTCTGTATTTGTTGTATAACACAATCATTGTTCCACACTTAATCTATTGTATTGATGTTTGGGGGAATGCGTGTAAAACAATCACAAAACCTATTTTTGTATTACAGAAAAGAGCCGTAAGAATTATCACTAGAAAGCATTACCGTCATCCATCAAGTACATTATTTTATCAACTAAAGTTATTGAAGTTCCATGATTTGGTAGACTATAATATTTTATCAGTTATGTATAGAGCTCAAAATAATGCATTACCTTTAAATATCCAAATGCACTTTGTTAAAAGACAAAGTTGTTATAATCTTAAGGGGACAGAGTTGTTTGTAAAACCACAATTCAGAACCAGTTTGAAGGGACGTTCTACCTCAATTCAGGGAATTAGATTATGGAATGGCTTGGAGAATGTAGTTAAAAATGCCAAGTCAATGTTTACATTTAAAAAAATGATCAAAACAAATGTGTTAAAAAAATATATGAAATAGCGTAATGTGTATTGTATTAGTTAGAAAATTAGAAAGAGTTAGTCATTTTGTACTGTTGGCTGAAGATTATTATTGTTTAATCTGATTGTTGGAAAAAGTTGGTTGAAGATTATTATTGTTTACATGGTTGATTATTGTTGTTTAATCTGATTGTTGGAAGTAAGGGGCAGATATAATAAGATTTATTCTTCTTTCTGCTACCTTTCATTTTTTTACATTTTGTACACAATCACTTATGAGATTGTCTTGTATTGTTTCTTTTGTAAAAAAAATGAACAAATTTAATAAACATAAACATAAACAAACATAAACATAAGCGAGTTGTTTTTGGGGTATCACACCAACCAAACGCTGATTGGGTATTTCTCAGTCATCTCAGAGCTGTGCCATGCAGCTGTATGAGACGGCTTCATCTACAGGTAGTCCTCGACTTACGACGGCCTCGACTTACGACGTTTTGCGGTTACGAACGCCCTCCCATTGAAAAGCATTGTTTCGAGTTACGCGGTTTATGCGCCTTTACACCAAAAAATACGGTACCGAAACTCAGTGGAGAACAGTGGAAATTTACAGGAGGGAGGGGGGAAAGTGTACCTTAGCGGCGACGACAACGGAAAATTACAGGGCAGAGGATTACAGCTGAAAATTACAGGAGACCTCATTGTTTACAGGCAGACCAGAGGCAGAGGAGGTTAGGAGGGGCTAACATGCTAACAGACCTTACTGTAAAACTCTGGATGGCGCGTGGAAAAGTACAGGAGACCTTTGTTTGGACCGGAGGTTTACGAGGCAGAGAGGCTACAGCTGAGCAACGAGCTAACATGCTAACAGGTGGAGGAAGGCTTCACCAGCTCCTAGTAGGTTATTAACTCTTTTGTCCCTTCATTATGGCTACAAATGTATGGAGCTAACATGCTAACAGGCCTTACTCTAAACAGTTTGGACCGCGCCAACTACAGGCAGACTCAGATGTTGGAGGAACACCGAGCTAACATGCTAACAGGCAGAGGAAGGCTTCACCAGCTCCGAGTAGGTGATTAACTCTTTTTTCCCTTCATTATGGGTCCAAATGTATGCGTTTTTTGATAATTATGTAGGGTACTGTGTTAGGATATAGTGCTTGGTAAAATACAGAATTGTACGTATAAGGTGTAGTTTGGACGTATTTTCCGACTTAGCCTACAACGGAATTCGACTTGTGACATCACGTAGAAACAGAATTTGTTCATAAGTCGGGGACTACCTGTATATTGTGACCAGATACTGTATATAAAATGAACCAATACTGCGTCTGAAACACTACGTTGACGCTCAGCGACTTGTTTCTTCACATCAGCTATTTAAAGGACAAACTTCTAAGATCTACCAAGCCTCAGTGTTTACAGTAATTATGCTATTAAACAAAAGTGTATTTGAAATGTCTAGGAGTCGGAAGTGCACCACTGGTAAATTTGCACACATGTGGCAAACACGTTTTTACACCACACTACTTCTTTAGGAGCATTCTCTGACTCAGTCCTATAAATTCTTCATGTTGCTGCATCTAAACATACAATCTGAAGGAGCAGAGACTAGAAGCCCACATGTTTATGTTTATGATTGTTTATTAAATTTGTTCATTTTTTTACAAAAGAAACAATACAAGACAATCTCATAAATGATAGTGTACAAAATATAAAAAAATGAAAGGTAGCAGAAAGAAGAATAAATCTTATTATATCTGCCCCTTACTTCCAACAATCAGATTAAACAACAATAATCAACCATGTAAACAATAATAATCTTCAACCAACTTTTTCCAACAATCAGATTAAACAATAATAATCTTCAACCAACAGTACAAAATGACTAACTCTTTCTAATTTTCTAACTAATACAATACACATTACGCTATTTCATATATTTTTTTAACACATTTGTTTTGATCATTTTCTTAAATGTAAACATTGACTTGGCATTTTTAACTACATTCTCCAAGCCATTCCATAATCTAATTCCCTGGATTGAGGTAGAACGTCCCTTCAAACTAGTTCTGAATTGTGGTTTTACAAACATCTCTGTCCCCTTAAGATTATAACAACTTTGTCTTTTAACAAAATGCATTTGGATATTTAAAGGTAATGCATTATTTTGAGCCCTATACATAACTGATAAAATATTATAGTCTACCAAATCATGGAACTTCAATAACTTTAGTTGATAAAATAATGTACTTGATGGATGACGGTAATGTTTTCTAGTGATAATTCTTACAGCTCTTTTCTGTAATACAAAAATAGGCTTTGTGATTGTTTTACACGCATTCCCCCAAACATCAATACAATAGATTAAGTGTGGAACAATGATTGTGTTATACAACAAATACAGAGCTTTATCATTCAATAGGTCTCTGACTTTGTACAGTACTGCAATCGATTTAGCTATTTTTATTCTTACAGAATTTATGTGTTGTTTCCATGTCAGTTTGTCATCAATGATAACACCCAAAAACTTCACCTCACTCACTCTACAAATCTCAACATCCTCAATTTTGAGTGGAACATCAACAGTTTTCTTTTTATTACCGAATATCATGTAATTAGTTTTTTCTAGATTTAATGATAATTTATTTATTTTAAACCAAGTTTGTATCTTGACAAATTCCGTCTTTATCAATTTCAACATTTGTTCTATATCTTCACCTAAACAGAAAAAAGTGGTATCATCAGCAAAAAGTACACATTTAAGGAGTCCTGACACATTTACCAAGTCATTCACATATAAAATAAAAAGCTTTGGTCCAAGTACAGAGCCTTGGGGAACTCCACATGTGATATTACAGAGGTCAGATCTTACATCATTTATTTGTACAAATTGTTTCCTATCTTTTAAGTAGCTAGATACCCACTGTAATGCTGGTCCTCTAATACCATATTTGTTCAGTTTTTCAAGGAGAATGGTGTGATCAATAGTATCGAATGCTTTTTTTAAATCAACAAAAATACTGATACAATATTGTTTTTGATCGACAGCAGTAGTTATTTGTTCCATTAATTCCATGAGAGCCATTGATGTAGAGTTTTTTGATCTAAACCCATACTGACTGTTGCTTAGAATATTTTGTTTATCTATAAATTGATCTAGTCTGTTTACAAATAGTTTTTCAAGAATTTTTGAAAACTGTGGTAACAAGGATATAGGTCTATAATTGTTGAATACACATTTATCACCATTTTTAAAAAGAGGAACGACCTTAGCTACTTTCATATTATCTGGAAATATTCCTGTTGAAAATGATAAGTTACATATGTATGTGAACGGCTCAATAACATGGCTCATTATGTCCTTCACAAACATCATATCCATGTCCACCCAGTCTTTCGATCTCTTGTCTGTAAGATGTTTTACTACATTCATTATTTCCTCTTTGTTAGTTCCATTTAGAAAAATACTATTTGCACAACCTGTAATTGAGTGGATCACATTTTTATCTACTTTTGGTATTTTAAGGAATCAAGGAATCAAGGAATCAAGGAGTTTTTATTAACATTGCATCAATTTTCACCGATTACAACGTAAGTATGTAGTTGCAGGCATCCAGAAGAGAAATGAGTTTTAGCTGCAAGGCTTGATCCAACATTCACAAAATATTGATTAAATCCATTAACAATTTCATTTTCATCATGAATTTCATCGTTGTCTTTTACAAAATATTTTGAAATACCAGTTTTTGCTTTATGATTCTTCAGGACACTATTCATTACTCGCCATGTTGCTTTCATATCACCATTACTTTTATCTAATAATTTACTATAATATTCTTTCTTATGTTTCCTTATAATCCCTACTAATTTATTTTTATACTTTTTATATTTTTCTTCAGCGCTCTGACTTCGCAATTTCAAGAAACATGAATACAAATAATTCTTTTTTTTACAAGCATTTCTCAACCCTTTTGTCATCCATGGTTGATCAATCGTATTTCTCTTTGTGTAATTTGTTTGCACACAATTCTTTTCATACAGAGCTTCCAAGATATTCATAAACTCATCATATGCTCTGTTCGCATCATCAACATACACATCATTCCAGTCTTGTTTATCTAGATCCTCTTTCAATTTTTCCAAAACTTTTTTTGACGTGTTTATGATCTTTTTCTTCATTGTGACTGCTTTTGTGATGCTTTGATCATTTTTATAGATTGTGAAAACTGGTAAATGATCACTTAAGTCGGTCGTTAAGATACCACCTATCACGTCCCCATTTGTTATATTTGTGAAAATATTATCAATTATTGTGGCACTATGAGTTGTAATTCTTGTTGGCTTTGATATCAATGGATACATATTTAAACTGTACATTGAGTTTATAAATGTGCTTATGTTATTTGAATCTGTTTTATTTCCCATATCAATGTTAAAGTCTCCACACAAAAAACATTTTTATTAAAACTCTTCTCCATTAGCTCCAAGATTTTATCCGTGAATATTTCTATATTTGCTCCTGGTGATCTATATACACAACTTATTATTATGTTTTTATCGTTTTTGTTTATTATTTCTATTGTTATCATTTCCATAATATTATCAACTATTATTGACATTTCACTATTTAATTTACATTTTATTTCATTATTGACAAATAGAGCGACTCCACCACCTCTTTTATTATTTCTGTTCATATGATATAATTCATACCCCTCGATGTGAATATTACTTGTGTTATTATCATTGAGCCATGTCTCTGACAGCGCTATTATTGTAAAAGTTCTATTTAACTGTTTTAAGTAATCTGTTATTTTGGATATGTTTGCATTTATACTTCTGCTATTAAAGTGAATAATAGAGAGAACTCCATTTGATATATTGATGTCATTAAACTGCTCTTCATTATAATATTCGCTATCTTTTATTACAGGAAAAAAATTTGCATCAATCACATTTTCAACATTATATATTTTAGGTTCTGAGTCTTCGTATGTTGTCATGTTCTAATGTATTTGTTCATTTCACTGTATATTTTATCCATTTTGAGTGTGAGTTGTTTCATTGATTTGTAATTTTTCATCTCCTGAGTTCATCCAGATCCGTCAGCTCTTTTATCATTTTAGGCTGAGACCCTTCCTTTGTTTTGATAAAGATGTATCCATTTCTTGTCCATGTTGATGCTATTTTTTTTTTTTTAACAACCTTGCTTCCTTTGCAATTTTTCCATTTTTTTTGGTTAGATGTTCATTTATGTAAACGTTTGATCCCTGCAGATTTCTTTTATTCTGCATAACATAGATTTTGTATTCCTGCTAATGAACTTGACAACTACTGACGGTTTGAATCTTGGTGAATTACTGGGCAGGGTGTGACAGAAAGAAATGTCCCCATAGTCTATGTCAATGTTCACGTCCCGTAAGAAAGTAACTACATGTTCCTCCAAAGTCTCTTGTTCTTCCTGAGATTCATATTCATTTGGGTCACTGTTATCACTGTTATTAGGAGCTCTTTTATGTGTCCGACACTTACTAACATCAAGTCCTGAGATCACCACGTTGTCTTGCTTTATGTATTGTTCTAAATCCTCTATTTTTCGTTCTAGTTCAGCAATTTTATTGTCTTTGCTAATTATCAGTTCTTTCAGTTCTCTTATTTCTTTAACTAGACCGGCCTGGGAATCCATTTTTTTTGTTAAATTTTCTATTTGTCCACTCATAAAGTTGAGTGATTCTTTAAAGTATTGCATTTCTACTGAGTTGTTTCCCTCCGGGTCTGCATGCAAAACTTGTTTATTTTACATGTTTAAAATGGAGGCATGCCAGTCGAGGAGTCCAGTGTGTTCTCGGCTCCATGTTTGTTGGGATGTATGAAGGAAAGTTGAGCAGGAGCATGCGAGCATGGTTTAATAAATGTGAAAGTTTCTGTGCACAGGCCATTCATCCATCCATTGGCTGCTTGTTCCCAAATTTGATCGTTGGATCAGCAGTTGAAGCAGGGAGGCCCAGACATCTATCTCCTCTTCCAGCTCTTCTGGGAGGACCCCAAGGCATTCTCGGGCCAACCAAGAGACAAAGTATCTCCAGCGTGTCCTTGGTCTCCTCCCAGTTGGACATGCTCATGAATCCTCCCTAGGGAGGCATCCAGGGAACATCCTTATACCTGATCCCCAAACCACATCAACTGCCTCCTCTCGATGTGGAGGAGCAACAGCTCTACTCCGAGTCTTTCCCGGATAACTGAACCTCTCACCCTATCTCAGTGGAAGAACCCAGCTACCCTGCAGTGGGAACAAAAATGATGAAATTTGCAGGAAAAAAGCTAAAAGTACCAGAAATAAACTAACGGAAAAAAAAACGGAAATTAGCAAGCAAAAAAATAATAAAAAATAACTGTTATAATAAGTTGAAAAGAAAGGTACAAAAAGTTTAGTTAGCAGAAAAAGCTCAAAGCTGATAGGAGTGTTAAGGCTCATTTGGTAGGGAAAAGGCCAAACAGAGCACTAAAAGCTGCATTAGCACAAAATAAAAATACAAATGTACAAAAACAAAGAAAAGAAAAAAGAACAGCACTAAACTGCTGAATGTAGTGGAGAAGTAGCAAAAATAAAACAAACGTTTTGATAGACGAATTGTTGAAATAGGACATGCAGATTGAGTTTGATACAAAAAAATGCACAGAATAAGAAAATGGATTTTAATTAAGTGAATGCATTATAAGCATTTATTTACACATACATTACTAAAGGCCACGCAATTGTAAAACTAATTTGACTTGTAAAGGTGCGTGCACTTGGCTACCGGTGTTAGCAAGGTTACATTAAAAAACAGAATTGGTTGCAATTACAAGTACCGTACTTTCCACCATACATGTCGCTTCGTTGTACATTTGTAGAAGTCGCATCTATTATGTGTCACCACTGACCACCTAGAAACGTGGGCCAGTGTAGTGACAAAAATCGATTGGCTGCCAAATGATGGCCGCGGGAGTTTGCAAAGGAGGACTTTAACAAAAATTTAACAAGCTAAACACTTAAAAACATTTTTTTTGTTAGCTCGAAATTACAGTAAAGGTGTGTCTCAGTTGAACTTTTCTTAATAAATGCACTTTGACTATAAAATCAGCTACATTTCGCCTGGGTGGCGAGGCAAAATGTAGCTGATTTGACGTTTGCGCCAGGAGTTCCGGAGCAAGACAAAGTTGGCCTGTATGGCAAGCCAAGTGTGACATTAATAGCCTTTTACCTAATAATGAGCCACTTGGATACTATATTATGCCAGGTACCCACCAAACGCGTCTTGAGCATCAAAAATGCTCTTGCCGCACCCTTTTGGCCGCTTGTCACCAGAATCTGTTCACACTGAACACACTGTCTGATGACGCGCAGTGGGAGGAGTGTCTGGCTCCTTTTCCAGTCGGGTTTGTTTTGGATTTTGTAAAATCAGCTGTTGAGCCCCGTTATTACTTGAGTGGGTTTTCTACTAGCCAAACTGCAGCTCTGAAAGTCTTTGTTGAGATTAAAACGTTTTTTTATGTTTGGGGTAATCGTACGCTCGAGTGGACAGCGGCAACTGTAAAAATGCCAAGTTTCTTACCGGAGGCTGGTTTCTTCATGGAGGCTCGATGGGGTAAGTTTAAAAAGTCCAAAAAAAGTCCCGTCGTCGTTGCGTCATCACATAGCAGAGTCCCTCCCGATTGGTTGCTGTGATGCGTCGAACAGCCAAAGTTCAAATATTTGAACTTTGGCTGCTTGACGCGTCGGCTGCTTCGGACGCGTCGCGTGCGCGGAAAAGAACTGTTGCGCGCTGCCGCGCCGCTTGAAGCGCTCAAAACGCGCCGCGTCACGCCTTGCCGCCCCTCGCCTTGCCGCCCCTCGCCGCGCCTCAACATAGACTTTCAATGTAAACCGTCCGCTTCCGCTGCCTGAAAAACGTTTGGTGGGTACCCAGCATTACTTGACGGCCCTCTAGTGGCTGAAAATGGTAGTATTCAATATTTCCCATGTCAGAATGAATGAAATCATCAGATCTCAGCCAAAATTTGTTTTAGAAATATGGGGAAAAAATACAAATAAGTCGCTTTGCTGTTTATGTCGCAGGGCACGCAAATTTATGCAAAAGGTGCGACCTATATGGCAAAAAGTACAGTAACTCCATTTAAAATGTAATAGTGTAACTATCTAAAAAAAGCTAGTCAGGTCCTCTGGACATTCAAAAAACAAAGGCCACATTTTTTGAATGTCAAGAGGACCAGACTTAGCTTTTTTTTAGATTTTTCTACCTGGATTATTGAGCATGCATCAGGGAATAGTGTAACTACTTATTTAAACTACTTTGTAAAACAAATATAAGTAATTCCATTAGGTTTTTAAATACTTTTTATTTTTATTTTTACGAAATGTTAAATATTTTGATGAGAGGACATGAAGGTAGTTGGAGTGAGGACAGAGGATGCAGAGGACAGAGTGAGGTGGAGGAGGATGACTCGCTGTGGCGACCCCTGAAAAGGGAAAAGCCGAAAAAAGAAGAAGAAGAAGTTAATTATTTTGATGATGGCTGTAACCTGTTTTAAATATTCTTATTTATTCTTATTATAGGCTGCACAGAAGTCTGTTGGAGTCAGTCTCCCCACCATCACAGACATCTACACCTCCAGATGCAGGAAGAGAGCCACCTGCATCATGAACGACCCCACTCACCCAGCATACACACTCTTTGCCCCACTTCCCTCAGGAAGGAGGCTGATACCGGTTACCCACTGGACCCGTGTCGGGCGGCGGAAGCGGCCGGTTTACATGCAAAGTCTATGTGGAGACGCGTCGAGGCGTGGCATATCGTGAAGCGGCGCGTTTTGAGTGTTTGAAGCGGCGCGGCGGCACACGGCAGTTCCTTTCCACGCACGCGCGCGTCGGAAACAACCTACGCGTTGAGCAGCATCGGATCGAAAAGTTGATGTTTTGCGGCTCAACTCTGCTCGATGCGTCCAGCAAACAATCGGGAGAGCCTCTGCTATGCGATTACACAACGACAACGGGACTTTTTTGGGACTTTTTAAACGTACCCCATCGAGCCTCCATGAATTGGAACCAGACTCCGGTAAGAAACTTGACATATTTACAGTTGCTGCTGTCCGCTCCAGCGTACGATCACCCCAAACATAAAAAAAAAAAAAAAAAACGTTTTAATCTCAACAAAGACTGTCGGAGCTGCAGTTCGGCTTGTAGAAAACCCACTCCAGTAGGAACGGGGGTCACGTGCGCCCCCCAGTGCGCGTCATTAGACGGTTTCAGTGTCTCCCCCAATGTGACCGTGACAAGCGGCCAAAAGGGGGCGGCAGGAGCGTTCTGACAATTTAGGTGGGTACCCGGCATGAGGAGCATCAAGTGTAGAACCAGACTGAGGAACAGCTTCTACCCTGAGGCTGTTAGCCTCATGAATAAATAACCAGAATAATCACTGCAAAATATCACATCATGATGATGCTGATCTGTTTCTTGTTGCTGTGTTCATTCGTTACCATCGGCTCATACAGACTCATGTTCATGCTGCTTAGTGCTTAGTGTATTTTTAGTTGACGTTTTCCTTAGTTCATATCTTAGATCTTATTACTGTTCTTCTTTTACATTTTATTGTTGGATGTAACTGGGACCCTGTGTACATAATCTCGTTTCATCACATTCGCCACATGCGGTGCAAATGACAATAAAGATTATCTGACTCTGATATTCAAAGCTGCTTCAAACGTTCAAACCTGCAGTAAGGATCTTAGCAGTACTAAACATGGACTTCTGTCAAGCTCCTTTTAAACATTGTTACAATGCATGAAAACAATAATTAGTCCATATTTAATACCATTATATTAACAGCTGCCCAAAGACAGACTTCAGCCCCTTTTCTTTTTAATTATTGCAAAAACATTGTTAAAAAATAAAAGTTAAACATAGCTTTGATTTTTGATTTTAAAAAGGAAACAAGAATTTTAATAAAATATATTGTCACAATTGACTTATTGTAATTCACCTATTGTTCTATGCAATTGTAACAGGCTGTGACCATTATGTTCTACTGCATGATTATTTAAATAATAAATTACCTAAATGTGTTACCTGCAATTAGTTACAAACTAATCATGTTCCTTAACAAAGGATATTCTTGAAAAATTGCTTCTATTTGCCTGTTTTTCAATTGTAAAATAGCAATGAATCCATCAGTTAATAGTTGATCCTGTGGCAAATTCTAAACTTTAAACAAGAAATAAATTATTAAAGTTCACAACACTTCCCACCCATTTTAATGTATTTTATGCAACTTCCAATTACGCTGTCAGCTTTACCCCACAGATATGAATTTGAACTAGGAGTATATTTGAAAGCTGGAAATCATGACCCTCCTTCCAGCAACTATTGATTGCAGAAGCAGAAAATCCATAATGGCTGATTTATGAACCATTACATTTTGAACCCAATGCTCATAATGTTCATATTCACAGCTTCACTCTGTGCTGATGAGGTGTGGGAGGGTAAAGATGCAGGGGGTTAGAGTGTTGGATGCTAAAGGGTTAGAGACAAGCTGTTATAGAGGATGAAGGAGACACATCAGAAGGATTGAAGATCATCAAACAAATCAATTCTGCTCTAACTGGAATCTTGGACTCATGTGCGATAAAAGAATGAAGAAAGAGCTCAGGAGCAATTTGTTACTATCATATTTACTAGTCTGCTCCTATTCAACTTTTGATTTATGGACTAAGGCCAAGTGGGGTTTCAAAAACACTATGACCACATGGCTGAAACTAAACCATCCTTGTGTGGACGGGGCTTTAGTTTTGACTACTTTTATGTTTTCCTGTAAACATTATTGTTTTTAATAAACAGCGTTATACATACAGAAACTCCACAAAC
Source organism: Garcialebias charrua (assembly GCA_038048925.1). Lineage (NCBI taxonomy): Eukaryota > Metazoa > Chordata > Actinopteri > Cyprinodontiformes > Rivulidae > Garcialebias > Garcialebias charrua. Next base: position 14,029 of record JBBPBX010011998.1, on the reverse strand, counting down.
TCATTTCAATCTTTTGGTCAGCTACACGTCACATTACGCAGCTGCCTCATGATATTTTTGTGCCGTCAGTCTTTAATTGCGAACTGAATGAAAATCAAAGATTCCTCACACCTGGCAGCACTCGTGCAAGCTCAAATACGGCCATGAAGGTAAGTCAGTGTGGAAAATTCAGCAATGACAAAATTCTTGTGTCAATCGGAATGATAATTAACCATTTCTAAAATAAGAAGCCATTACACCAGTGGCGTCAAAAAAGTCACGAGGAAACATTAATCACATCCTTCATCGCACATTCTCAGTTACACATTTGCCCGTCTCCTGATCGTCACCCATGCGCCATGTGGAAATACAAACTGTTGAACTCCCAGAGAAACACTAATATGTTTTTCATACAAATTTTGATTTCATCTGACTGAGAGCTACAAATGAAAGCTGTGTCTTGCTCACAGAAAGCCATTGAGGTTTGCTGGGTGTCGGCCATCTGTCTGCAGTAACTGAGTGGGTCTTTTGGTGAGCGGGAGAGAACTCCAAACATGGCCACCACGCAACAGTTGACTCATTTACAGCACAGGTTTAGAAAGCCACATCTGTTTGAAATCAGTGTATTGTGAAATAAAGGATGCTTTACTTAAAAACAACAACAACAATAAAAAACATGTTTTATTCATTTACAAAATGAGTATCAACCAGATTATGTATATAAAAGTGAGTAGGAACTATAGTCATACTACTGTTTACATTCACTGTTTACATTTATTAATACTGTTTACATTTATTACTACTGTTTACATTTATTACTACTGTTTACATTTACACTACTTTTATATCTACACTACTGCTGATACATATACAGTATTCTCTGACTAGCCTTATTTAAGGATGCCCAATGTGCCTTACTGCATATGCCACTTTGCCTCTATACCAACATCAACTACCTCATACATATACTGTGTACATTAACTCATATGCTGCTTTGCCACTCTTTGCAAATGTCAATGCTAGAACCTTCAGTTTATTTTATAGATATACTTTTTATACTACTATGCAAAAACTCAGGACAGTATTACACTTTTATTATTTCATTTTATGCTTATGTTCATTAAATGTTTAGTGTTTTAGTGTTGGTGTAAATTTTCATACTTTTATACTACTATGCAAAAACTCAGGACAGTGTTACACTTTTACTATTTTATGCTTATGTTTATTAAATGTTTCAGTGTTTTAGTGTTTAAATGGTTACTGTTGCACCGAGGGACTGAGAGAAACGCAATTTCAATCCTGTGTATGTCCTGTACATATTGCAGTTCTGACAATAAAGTTGACTTTGACTTTGACTTTTGACTTTTGAGCAAACAGGAAGCATACATTTCAAGAATTACTTTAGAGGTTAACAATGCTTATTTTGTCCAAATGACTGAGCATCCAAATAATGTTTCTTCACCATTCATTTGCTCTCCTGCAGAGGACAATAAACCCAAAGCTTCACATGTCTTCTGTGTCCTGCACTTCTGGCAAGAACAAATGTTACAATGTGAAATGGCAGTAAACCATGCAGAGCCATTACAGCCAGCAACCACAAGAGAGCGCATTAAAATGAAAATGGTGCCAAACTATCTTAAAATGGAATCAATAAAATGTCTATAAAAACTTTGTTTTGCAGTCAAAATGAAAAATAAAAGTCAAAACAAATTTACAGAATTGATAGCAATCAACATACAAAAAGAGTTACTACTTAAATAACTACATTTTTTAAGACAAAAAATTAAAAAAAGAACAACACACCAACATGTCCACACACCACTTTACCTTGCGTTGTGTAGAGGCAAAATGAGGGAGACTAAGCTACCGGAACAAAATTAATTACATAATTTCCACCCTTGATACATTTCAAAATACGAGACAAGCTAAAATTCACAAACATTATAAACAAAACAAAAACTTTGGAGTACATTTTAAACTCTGTTCTATTTGAAATTACCGGTACTGTACTGGGAACATTATGGTAAATGGTAAATGGAGCTTACTTATATAGAACTTTTCAGCCCCCTATGAGGGGCCCCAAAGCGCTTCACAGTACCAGCCATCCATTCATACACACATTCATACACCGGTAGCGGTAGGCGCCATGCAAGGCACCAGTCAGTCCTACCGGGAGCAACTCAGGGTTAAGTGTCTTGCCCAGGGACACAACGAGGTATGCAGTGACCGGGGATCGAACCCGGGACCTTCCGGTCCTGAGCCGGCTGTCCTGCCTCTATACCATCTCGGCCCATTATGACAAACTCCAGGGGCACTTCTAGAATCTTACTTTTAGGGGTGCTAAGCCCCCAGTGCCGACAATGTCTCTTGGCTTGAAGAACGTGGTGGCCATTGGCATCGTAAGCATTCATAATGTAGGGGGACACACTGGTGGGGGGATTCTGGGGGGTCCTCCCCCAGACATTTTTGAATAAAGTAGATTCATTTCCAGAATTCTAGTGAATTTTAACGGGTTGTTAAACATCTTGTTTTACATACAAAGTACATTAGATAACACTTCATTTAATAACTACTTTAGAGTTAATGGCACAACAAGAAGTAGCGCTGAGTTAGCGGCGTACCATATGGGCCAGCTAAGATGCTACAGATGTAGTGCTCTGCTTTAAATTACACAGCCTAATAAAATCTTTGTACAAAATCAGCTTAGTGTTAACTGATCATAACAAACCAAGACTAAACTTGTGCACCCAGAAGTTGCAACATTTAAATACGTACAAAACACACAAAACAAAGCACAACTATAGCTTTGAGCGTCAATTTAACCATTAAGCATAATGTACAATGTAATTATGAGAAAAAATGGGGGATTTACTTGCATGTACCTTCATGCAGATGAACATGCAGTACTTCCATCGTTGTTGTATTCAGCTACTCAGGTGGTCAGCCGCAGGGCTTTTTCCATCTTTTCCATTTTTCCCGACTCAGTTTAGGTTTTGAAAATGGAATAAACTGTTTTCCATCCTCTAAAAGAGGGCTATTCAACGAAACTGCTCAGTGGGCCACAGTTTCTGAAAGCCAGCAGCTCAGGGGCCGGACATCCAGCGATTAAAGTCACTATGTAAATTAACCAAGTTTTACAATGATCTGTTACCTTTTAAATTTGCTTATTTTGTTTCATTGAATCATAAATGCAATAAACAGAACACAAAACCCAATCCCAGAACCACCTTAAAAATAAATAAATAAATTATATATATATATATATATATATATAT
>JBBPBX010011997.1:40835-54842 GCA_038048925.1 Garcialebias charrua | reverse complement strand
GTGGATCAACCAGTTGGCTGATGACAGCTGAAACCAGCTGCTCACATGATCAAGGTGGACCATCAGCCTAACGATGGATCGTTAGCACCCTGATGATTGTTTGCTATTCACAGAGGGCTGAGTGATACTAGCAATAAAAGCATTGTAGGAGAGGGACACTTGAACCCCGGCGGGTCACTGTGGCTTTTTAGAAATGCTTTTAGTGCCACCTGGAGAAGCAAGGGGACTATAGTTTTTTCAAAGATTACTTTGTCTAACATCTGTCTGTCAGGAGATAGTGACAGAGTGAAGAAATATGTTAAAAATATATTTTTAGAAAACTTACAGACTGCAGCTTTAAAGTTTAGTTGTTTAGTTAAACTTTAATAAAAATAATAATGAATTCAATTTATAACGCGCTTTTCATTAGTGAAAATCTCAAAGCGCTACACACATTGAATGCTACACACATTCATACACCGGTAGCGGCAGACTACCATGCAAGGTGCTTTCCAGTCCTACCGGGAGCAACTCGGGGTTAAGTGTCTTGCCCAAGGACACAACGACACATGGTGTGGGGAACCGGGATTTGAACTGCAAACCTTCTGATCGGGGGACGACTGCCATTACCACTACGCCACGGCCGTCGGCCGCCCCTAAGTTAAAGCTGCAGTCTGCAGTTTCTGTAGTGCAGTCTGTAAGTTTTCTAAAAATATATTTTTAACATATTTCTTCACTCTGTCACTATCTCCTGACAGACTGATGTTAGACAAAGTAATCTCTGAAAAAAACTATAGTCCCCTTGCTTCTCCAGGTGTTACTAAAAGCATTTCTAAAAAGCCACAGTGACCCGCCGTTAACCAGCCAATAAAAACAGAGCTTCTCACTCTCCTAACCCACCCCCCCACCCCTGTCCCAGCCCCAGCGGCCGCGCAGGTTCTCGTTCAAAGGATTGCAAAGCGATGCAAAACTGTTTTGTATGTGACACAAATGTATTAAATTCCCCTTCTTCATCCCTGATCTGGGGCCTCATGTATCAAAAACCTGCGTGGATTTCCTACTGAAAAGTGACGTACGGTGAAATCCAGAAAAGTGTCTACGCACAAAAAGATCCAGATTTATCAAACTGTGCGTACACCTGAATCCACGCACATTCCTTTTGTACATCACAATTGACGTGGAACTGAGCGCACGTGAGACACCTCCCCTGACACGCCTACATTTACATATGTTAAACAGATGCAAATTACTTCCTGCATGTGTGAAGGACATGTTTGTTTGATCCCTGCGCGATCAGAAATGATTTCTAGATTCGGGAAAATAATGAATTCAATATAATATGAGTGAGGACAAACATCCTAAGTAAGAATAGTAATAAAATGTGTTCATCATGCAAAGAACGAGTGATTGTCGGTATTTGTGTGCGCGCGCACCCTGCTGTGGTGCGCGAACCGGCTCATTCATTCATTCTGTGTGGAAATATTAACTTTGCGCACGAGTTTATTACCATTATTACTGTAAACACAGAGGAACTTACTTGGATGTTTGCTAGAACATAGATCTTTGTTTATGTAGATGATGTGAAGAAACGAGTCTGTGCGTCTTGGTGGAGACTTTTCATGACATCACGTGATGTTGGCGTCTCCAGACGCTGCGCGCCCCGCAGCCCTGTGCGCAGTCTGTCTGTGAAGCTTTTGCTCTCCTACAAGTTATATAAGGTGTACTTTCACGTGTCATTTTGGAGAAATCTACAATAAACGCAGATAATGAAACACCTCCAGCTGCCGTGTCGACACCGGTGAGGGTGCGCGCGCGCTCCAAGCGCGACCACTCAGCCTTTGGAATCATATGGATGAGACCATTCCATTGGACATGATCCGGCTTTGTGTGGACTGGACTGCACAGTCCCGATCGACCTGCAGCTCCCTCTGTGGAACAGTTTGACCGCTGCTTCTGTATGCACGCGTGATGCACGGCTCCCCAGAGCGCAGCAGTAGTGCCAAACTGGAAAATTATTATTTCTGAAAACGGCTGATAAGCCATATCCTAGATCGGAAAACTATATCTGTTTCTAAATAAATGCTCTGCGTGTTACACTATTTATTATAACCTCCAGTAAGGCTGAATGAATCCGTTCCATCCATCCATCCATCCATTTTCGTCCGCTTATCCGGGGTCGGGTCGCGGGGGTAGTAGCCTAAGTAGGGAGGCCCAGACTTCCCTCTCCCCAGCCACTTGGAGCAGCTCCTCTGGGGGAATCCCAAGGCGTTCCCAGGCCAGCCGAGAAACATAGTCCCTCCAGCGTGTCCTGGGTCTTCCTCTGGGTCTCCTCCCGGTGGGACATGCCCGGAACACCTCACCAGGGAGGCGTCCAGGAGGCATCCTAACCAGATGCCCGAGCCACCTCAACTGGCTCCTCTCGATGTGGAGAAGCAGCGGCTCTACTCCGAGTCCCTCCCGGATGACTGAGCTTCTCACCCTATCTCTAAGGGAGAGTCCAGACACCCTGCGGAGAAAACTCATTTCAGCCGCTTGTATCCGAGATCTCGTTCTTTCGGTCATAACCCAGAGCTCATGACCATAGATGAGGGTGGGAACGTAGATCGATCGGTAAATTGAGAGCTTTGCCTTTTGACTCAGCTCTCTCTTCACCACGACAGACCGGTACAGCGCCCGCTTCACTGCGGACGCTGCACCTATCCGCCTATCGATCTCACGCTCCAGTTTTCCCTCATTCGTGAACAAGATCCCGAGATACTTAAACTCCTCCACTTGGGGCAGGACCTCCTCCCCGACCCGGAGAGGGCATGCTACCCTTTTCCGGCTCAAGACCATGGCCTCGGATTTGGAGGAACTGATCCTCATCCCGGCTGCATCACATTCAGCTGCAAACCGCTCCAGCGAAAGCTGTAGATCACGAACTGATGAAGCCAATAGGACCACATCATCTGCAAAAAACAGAGAAGCGATTCTAAGGCCACCAAAACGGATCCTCTCAACACCTTGGCTGCGCCTAGAAATTCTGTCCATAAAAGTTATGAACAGAATCGGTGACAAAGGGCAACCTTGGCGGAGTCCAACTCTCACAGGGAACGAGCCTGACTTACTGCCAGCGATGCGGACCAAGCTCTGACACCGGTCGTACAGGGACCCAACAGCCCGTATCAAAGGGCCCGGTACCCCATACTCCCGGAGTACCCCCCACAGAAGCCCCCGAGGGACGCGGTCGAATGCCTTTTCCAAGTCCACAAAGCACATGTAAACTGGTTGGGCAAACTCCCACGCACCCTCCAGGACCCTGTTGAGGGTGTAGAGCTGGTCTAGTGTTCCACGACCAGGACGAAAACCACACTGCTCCTCCTGAATCCGAGGTTCGACTATCCGACGGACCCTCCTCTCCAGAACCCCTGAATAGACCTTACCAGGGAGGCTTAAGAGTGTGATCCCCCTATAGTTGGAACACACCCTACGGTCCCCCTTTTTGAATAGGGGAACCACCACCCCAGTCTGCCAATCCAAGGGAACTGCCCCCGATGTCCACGCGATATTGCAGAGTCGCGTAAGCCAACACAACCCCACAACATCCAGAGCCCTAAGGAACTCAGGGCGAATCTCATCCACCCCAGGAGCCTTGCCACCGCGGAGCTTTTTAACCACCTCAGCGACGTGAATGAATCCGTTCCTGTTAAATTTATTTTTGGCACAACGTTGCGCGTCCTTTATTCACTGCGTCATGTGGATGTAATACTTGTTAATCGTGTGTTTGGAGGGAATATTAATCATTTACACATCTTGAACTGTTAATAATAATAATAATAATAATAATAATAATAATAATAATGAATTCAATTTATAACGCACTTTTCATTAATGGAAATCTCAAAGTGCTACAAGGTGCAACATATTTGAATGTCAATAAGACAAATAATAAAACAATTAAAATCAACAACAGTATCAACTCAGATCAAAAGTAGAATCATGAGGAGGAAGAGTATGCTCGGTTGAAAAGAAAGGTCTTCAAGCCGCTCTTAAAGTCAACCACAGACTGTGGGGCTTCAGTTTCTCTGAAACACCTGTAAGTGTCGCCAAAGGAACAAGAACCACAGAAACGTGCGTACGCCTGCTCGGGAGCTTGCGTGGATATGTACCTGGATGCGCATATATTCACGTTCAGTTCAGTTTTGATACATACGGGCTTTTGCGTGGGAAGTGACGTGCGCAATGTTTTTGTGCGCACGCATGGTTGATACATGAGGCCCCTGGACTTTTCTTTTTTTTTTTTTGTGTGTGCAAAAAGTCAAGTGATCGCTTCATCCGCCATTGAGTCATGATAGAAACATTCAGGAAATGAATGAATTTGTCACGAGCGAATTTAACTCATGTCCAACGTGGCTGCGCGAGGCTCTGCAGATTTCCTGGTGTTCTGGTGTGCTGGACCAGCGCTCCATGTTTTTATTTTATTTTTTAGAACGTTTTATTAACATATAATCACAGAACTTTGCAGCTGCTGGTAGGTCATGCAGTGGAGGCGGAGCATCACCGACAGCAAGAGGGAGCAGAGCCATACAGGTAGTCCCCGATTTACGAGCGCTCTGATCTGCGAGGTTCCAGACTTACGAGCTGCGAATTTTTGGAAAAAACGAAAAAAATACTGAGTTTTCATGTGTTTTTTCACCACAGTTAGTTAGCTAAGCATATGGACACACGTTTCCGATCATTTTTATGCACTCATAAGCAGTTTTTGGATGAAAATAGAGTGTTTGTAGTCGCGCTAGCGAAAACCGTTCCAATTTACGAGCGAAATTCCGGATTTACGAGAGAAATGGCGGCCGTTCCAAATTACGAGATTTCCGGTTTACGAGCGCCTCGTTGTAACGGATCTCGCTCGTAAATCGGGGACTACCTGTATATGGCTCTGAGTGGGAGGGACCAGAATGCTTTCCCAGATGAAAATTTTCCTGTGCTGCGTTCTGCAAAAACTGCAGACTGAACCTTTAAACTGTTATTAATATTAGTTAAAATTTAGTTGTTTAGTTTAGTTAAACTTTAATTTAGTTTAAATAAAATTTAGTTTTGTTAAAGTTTTGTTGTTTAGTTAAAGTTCAGTTTAGTCACCCTTTAGTCAAACTTTCGTTTAGTTTATTAAAGTTTGGTTTAATTAAAGTTTAGTAAACTTTAGTTGAGTTTAGATAAACTTTTCTTAAATATCCATCCATCCATTCTCTTCCGCTTAACGGTCGGGTCGCGGGGGTAGCAGCCTAAGTAGGGAGGCCCAGACTTCCCTCTCCCCAGCCACTTGGAGCAGCTCCTCTGGGGAATCCCAAGGCGTTCCCAGGCCAGCCGAGAAACATAGTCCCTCCAGCGTGTCCTGGGTCTTCCTCTGGGTCTCCTCCCGGTGGGACATGCCCGGAACACCTCACCAGGGAGGCGTCCAGGAGGCATCCTAACCAGATGCCCGAGCCACCTCAACTGGCTCCTCTCGATGTGGAGAAGCAGCGGCTCTACTCCGAGTCCCTCCCGGATGACTGAGCTTCTCACCCTATCTCTAAGGGAGAGTCCAGACACCCTGCGGAGAAAACTCATTTCAGCCGCTTGTATCTGAGATCTCGTTCTTTCGGTCACAACCCAAAGCTCATGACCATAGATGAGGGTGGGAACGTAGATCGATCGGTAAATTGAGAGCTTTGCCTTTCGACTCAGCTCTCTCTTCACCACGACAGACCGGTACAGCGCCCGCTTCACTGCGGACGCTGCACCTATCCGCCTATCGATCTCACGCTCCAGTTTTCCCTCATTCGTGAACAAGACCCAGAGATACTTAAACTCCTCCACTTGGGGCAGGACCTCCTCCCCGACCTGATGAAGCCAATAGGACCACATCATCTGCAAAAAACAGAGAAGCGATTCTAAGGCCACCAAAACAACACCTTGGCTGCGCCTAGAAATTCTGTCCATAAAAGTTATGAACAGAATCGGTGACAAAGGGCAACCTTGATGGAGTCCAACTCTCACTGGGAATGAATGTACTCTACTACTCTGTATACTAAACTATACTATCCATCCATTCTCTTCCGCTTGTTCCGAAGTTTGGTCGGGCAGCATCTTGAGCAGAGAAGCCTAGAAATCTCTTTCCACAGCCTCTTCCAGCACTTCTGGGAGGATTCCAAGGCATTTCCAGGCTAACAGAGAGACATAATCTCTCCAGCATGTCCTGGGTATTCCCCAGGGTCTCCTCTCAGTCGGACATGCCAGAAGCACCTCCCTAGGGAGGCATCCAGGGGGCATCCTTACCAGATGCCCGGACCATCTCAACTTGCTCTCGATGTGGAGGAGCAGTGGTTCTACTCTAAGTCTCTCCCGGATAACAGAACTTCTCAGCCTGTCTCTAAGGGAGAGTCCAGCTACCCTGCAGAGGAAACTCATTTCAACCTTCTGTATCCACAATCTCATTATTTCAGTCTCTACCCAGAGCTCGTGACCATAGGTCAGGGTAGTAACATAGACCGACGGGTAAACAGAGAGCTTTGTCTTACAGCTCAGCTCTCTCTTCACCACAACGGACTGATACGGAGTCCGCAATACTACAAATGCTGTACCAATCCATCTGTCAATCTCACACTACTATCTTCCCTCACTCATGAACAAAACCCAGAGATACTTAAATTCCTCCACTTGAGGCAGAACCTCACTCTCGACCTGAAGAGAACAATCTGGTTGAGGACCATGGCCTAAGATGTGGAGGTGCTAATTCTCACCCCAGCCACTTCACACTCGGCTGCAAGCCACTCAGTGAGAGCTGAAGATCATGGCACAATGACGCCAACAGGACCACATCATCTGTAAAGAGCAGATATGGCATCCTGACCTGAGGCCACCAAACCGAAAACCCTCCACCAGCTGGCTGCACCGAGAAATTCTGTCCATAAAAGTTCTGAATATAATCAGTGACAACATGCAGCCCTGGCGGAGTCCAACTCCCACCCTGAAGGGGTCCTACTAATTGCCGGCAATGCAAATCAAGCTCTCGCACCGCTTGTATAGGGACTGAACAGCCCGTAGCAACAGGCCCCCAATCCCATACTCACGGATCACACCCCACCCCACCCCCTCAAAGTGTACACCAAGGAACACGGTCAAATGCCTTCTCCAAATCAACAAAACACATGTAGACAGAATGGACAAATTTCCATGACCCCTCAAGGACCCTAGTGAGGGTAAAGAGCTGATCCAGTGTTCCACGGCCAGGACGGAACCCACATTGTTCCTCCTGGATCTGAGGTTCGACCAGTAATCGAACTCGCTTCTCCAGTACCTGAATAGACTTTACCAGGGAGGTTAAGGAGAGTGATGTCACTATAATTGGAACACACCCTCCGGTCTCCCTTTTTGAAGAGGGGAACCACCACCCCAGTCTGCCAATCCAGTGGCACTGCCCCCGATGTCTATGCGACGTTGCAAAGGCGTGTCAACCAAGACAGCCCCACAAAATCCAGAGCCTTAAGGAAATCAGGGTGACTCTCATCCTGCTGCCTCAGAACTTTTTAACGACCTCGATGACCTCAGCCACAGTTATGGACGGATCAACCCCAAAGTCCCCTGACTCAGCTTCCTCCATGGAAGGTGTACTGGCGGGACTGAGAAGGTCTGAGAAGTATTCTTTCCACCTCCCAACGACATCACTGGTTGAGGTCAACAGCAGCCCACCTTCACTGAACACAGTGTTGGTAAAGAGTTGTTTTCCCCTCCTCAGCTGTCTGATGGTTTGCCAGAATCTCCTTGGAGCCGACCGAGAATCGTTATCCAAGGTCTCACCAAACTCCTCCCACATCTGAGTTTTTGCCTCAGAAACAGCCAAGGCTGTGGACCACTTGGCCCTCCGGCACTCCTCAACTCCTCCGGAGTCCCACTGGCCAACAAGACCCAACAGGACTCCTCCTTCAGCTTGACAGCCTCCCTAACCCGCAGTGTCCACCACTGAGTTTGTGGATGGCCACCGCGAGAAGCACCGGCAACCTTGCGGCCACAGCTCATGGCAGCTACCTCAACAAGTGAGGTGCGGAACATGGCCCACTCAGACTCCATGTCCCCACCTCAGCTGGGATGTGGTTAAAGCTCTCCCGGAGGTGCAAGTTGAAGATCTCTCTGACGGGTTCTTCTGCCAGCCATTCCCAGCAAACCCTCACTACACGTTTTGGTCTACCAGGTCTGTCCGGCATCTTCCCCTGCCATCTGATCCAACTCACTACCAGGTGGTGATCAGCTGACAGCTCAGCTACTCTCTTCACCCGAGTGTCCAAAACAAACGCCTGCAAATCAGATGACACGACTACAAAGTCAATCATCGATCTACGACCTAGGGCGTCCTGGTGCCAAGCGCACGTATGGACACCCTTATGTTCAAACATGGTGTTTGTGATGGACAAACTATGACTAGCACAGAAGTCTAACAACAGAACACCGCTCGGGTTCAGATCAGAGAGGTTGTTCCTCCCAATCAAGTCCCTCCCGGTCACACTGTCATTACCCATGTGGGCATTGAAGTCTCCCAGCAGAAAAAGTAGTCCCCAGTTTGTGTACTTTCTAGCACCTCAGCCAAGGACTCCAAGAAGACCGGATACTCTGAACTGCCGTTCGGTGCATAGGCACAGACAACAGTCAGAGTCCGTCCCCCCACCCAAAGGCGAAGGGAAGCCACCCTCTCATCTACTGGGGAAAACTCCAACACATAGGCACCAAGTCGGGGGCTACAAGTAGACCGATAACAGCTCAACGCCTCTCCCCATGGGCGACTCCAGAGTGGAATAAGGTCCAACCCCTCTCAAGGAGATTGGTTCCAGAGCCCATTTTGTGCATTGAGGTGAGCCCAACTATATCTAGTCAGTACCTCTCAACCTCACGCACAAGCTCAGCTCCTTCCTCACTAGAGAGGTCACGTCCCATGTCCCAAGAGCCAGCTTTGGTAAGCAAGGGTCAGAGCACCAAGGTCCCCGCCTTCGGTCACTGCCCATGGCATCACGCAACAGACTTTTATGGCCCTTCCTGCAGGTAGTGGGTCCACAGGAAGAAAAACCCATGTTGCTCTTTCGGGCCGAGCCCGACTGGGCCCCATGGGTAGAGACCCGGTCACCAGGCGCTCGCCAATGAGCCCCTCCCCCAGGCCTGGCTCCAGGGTGGGGCCTCAGTAACCCACATCCGGGCAAGGGACACAAAGTTCCTTGCTGTGTCATGTCCATAAAAATCTTCTGAATCGCTCTTTGTCTGGCCTGTCACTTAGAACCAATTTGCCTTGGGAGACCCTACCAAGGATAATTCATTCATTCATTCATTCAACCTTTATTTATACAGGCTAGCCTCGTTGAGTCACGGGGACTCATTTACAGGGCTTTTGACTTGGGACCCGAAGGACGCGGGTTCGCGCCCCGGCCACTACACACCCTGGGGTGTCTATGAGTGCACATCTAATTCTCCAGCTCCCCGAGCGTGACTATGCTGCTCGCTGCACCACCTGGTGGTGGTTGGGTTAAATGCAGAAGACCAATTTCGTCTGTCAAGTATGGGAACATACACAGATGACAAATGTGACAAATTATTAATTATTATTATTATAAGAGGGACCTGTCTCACTCACACCAAACAACCATCCACTCTCACACTCACACCTAGGGTCAATTTAGAGTCACCAATCAGCCTAACAAGCATGTTTTTTGGTCTGTGGGAGGAAACCGGAGTACCCGGAGGAAACCCACGCATGCACGGGGAGAACATGCAAACTCCACCCAGAAAGGCCCCGGACCGGGATTTGAACCGGCAACCTTCTCGCTGAGAGGCAGCAGCTCTACCAGTTGTGCCACAGTGCTGCCCAAAACGTTGTACCATGTGGGAATTGAACTCATGAGGTTCGGGACGGAAGGCGAACGCGCTACCCAGTGACCTATCAAGGCATAATGGCCCCCAACAGCAGAGCTCCTAGGATCATTCAGGCACACAAACTCCTCCACCACGGTAAGGTAGCGATTCAAGGAGGACCATACTGTACTGTACTATACTATACTATACTATACTATACTATACTATACTATACTAATTTAAAAACAATCTTGTAATTTGTTGGTTCTGGAAACTTGCTGCATCTCAGAGTGAAGTCTTCGAACAGAGGTTAGAGATACTTCCTGTTTGTGGAAAAAATTTGCATGAAGTTTGGGAGAAGATTAAGTTTGGAGTCTGTGGTTGAAATGAGATGTGAAGCGGCAGGGAAGCGCTTCCGTGACAATCACACACTGACAGGTGGGGCACACACACACACACACACCAACACACACATTAGAGTTAAACAGAGACGCTTCAGTTCATCACATCACTGTTAGATCAGCAGCGTTTCTAACTTCCTTGAGCTCCACCACTCAGACAGAAAACACACACACACACAGAGCACATTTCATCTTCCACTGTCACCCGTGTCCTCAGGAACTTTTGAATCCTCGTTGAGCTTCAGAAAACAAAAAGTTCTGATGATGTTCTTTGAGTTCTGTGGTTTGGATCCAAGCTTGGTCCATCACTTCCTGGTTCTGACTCCTTCATGGGTCAGTTTGTGTGAACGCTGCTGTGTGTGTGTGTGCGCTGCAGGACTTTAACTCTGAACACGTGCAGCTCCTGTTTCTTCTCAGCTCAGAGATTTAACCAGTTTTAGCCTGTGTGTTTACAACAACATGTTTCATCAAAATACAAGATGGCTGCCACCATCCATTCATCCATCCATCATCTTTACCCGCTTTTTCCTTTTCGGATTGCGGAGGTCGCTGGTGCCCATGGCCAGCTATAATTGTGCGAGAGGTGGGGGACACCCTGGACAAGTCTCCAGTCCATCACAGTGACACATAGTATATACAGTACATATAAATGGTAAATGGAGCTTATTTATATAGCGCTTTCCAGCCCCCTATGAGGGGCCCCAAAGTGCTTTACAATACCAACCATCCACCCATTCATACACACATTCATACACCGGTAGCGGCAGACTGCCATGCAAGGCGCATTCCAGTCCTACTGGGAGCAAATCGGGGTTAAGTGTCTTGCCCAAGGACACAACGACACATGGTGTGGGGAACTGGGATTCGAACCGCCAACCTTCCGATCGGGGGACGACTGCCATTACCACTACGCCACTGTCGCCCCATATACTGTGACACATGGTATATACATATATGTATATACATATATGTATGTATATATATATATATATATATATATATATATACACTTATATGTGTGTATATACTGTATATATATACACATATATATAGACATGCATACATATATACACATATACGTTACATACGTATATATATTTATACATATACACACATATATACAGTATATATACATGTATATATTTTTATATATACAGTATATACACACATTGATGATGGTGGAGTACACTACTTTGGACAAGTGGCATGTGTCCTAAAAAATCTGCGCTCCTCCATTGTCCCAGTTGATCAACAAGTGTGTTCCAAACTCTAAAACATTTGTAATATACTGTAAACCTAACAATATGTAATCAATCAATTCCAATCAAAATATCAAAGCATCTTTATTTGAATACTGTAAATGTTACATGTCAATGAAATTGTAACAGTTTAAAAAAATGAAAGACTGGTGTTATTTGTAGTTGCGGGTGAAAAAGAAAATAGTGGATTGGATTTCCTGGAAGACTGAATCTCCGCCCTCCGACCTAGGAATACGCCCCCTGACCAATCAGTGACCACACTGTGCTGATGTCATAACTGGACCCTAGAAGAACTAGACCTATGTACCCCAGTGAGGCAGGCACCAAAATAGGTCTGGTTTCACGTGAACAGGCCCCTGTGGGTTCACTCCATAACTAGTTGCTAACTAGTTACGAAGGAGACCGAACGAGCGCGAACAGGCCCTGTGGATAAAGGGCAAAAGAGACACGCTGCTCGCTCCCTCACTGTCCATTCTTCAGTTCAATCAGTCTTATACTGCCACCCTGTGGTCAAAAAAGTTACTACTTGCAAAACAAATTGACTAACATTTTTTCTTAAATTTGACGATTATTACTAATTATTGTCAAATTTCAAACAGTATTATTGTTTATCGCAATAATTCCAGAGACAATTAATCGGCCAGAAAAATTTGTCATCATGACAGGCCTAACTGGGACCGTGTGAACACAATTTTGTTCCACTTCATGTACCACATGTGATGCGAATGACAATAAAGATTTCAATACAGAAAAATCACTTATCTGGAATTCTGTATTCACATCCCTCAGCCAGACCCGGCTGCAGAAACAATTCAATGGGGGGGCATTCTATTTTTTCAAGGGGGCATATTTTTTTCAACATTTTATTTGCTTCAAGTTGAACAGCGGCTCTGTGACCACTCCTGGAACTCGACCATTCCTTTGTTAGGTCTAATGCTCCTTTTTTCAAACAGACAACTTTTACTCAAATGTGTTTACTGCAGTTAAAATGACACATTGGTTTTACTTTGTGTTAAATAAAAACTTTCAAAGGTATATTCATTCCTTATTATTCTTATTTTGCTTAATGACATTTAACTCTGCATGTCATCCCTGAAATTCTGACACACAGAATCACAAGTCCAAGTGTGAACTGTGTCACAGAGTAAACACAATAAAAACATGTATTATTTGCAGTATTGTTCATTAAAATGGCTCAACACTATTAATGTATTACAGAACATATACATACAGTAGGCACATTTGATATTGTAGGCCATTGCACTAGTTAATACTTTCAGCAAGTGATTTTACTTTAATACTTTAAGTATTTTTAAAAGCAAGTACTTATTTACTTTTACTTAAGTAAAAACATTAATATGGTACTTCTACTTTTACTAGAGTACATTTTGTCTGTTTATTTGTACTTTTACTTAAGTACAGTGTTTGAGTACTTTCTCCACCACAGCACACCACAATTATGCAAGATTAATGTTATGCTGCAGACAGTATATCAAATAAACAAAATACTGTACATTTATTATCTGCACAGCCATAAGTTTATATTGGACTACCGTACTCATGTCACAGAAAGCACAGTGGTTCTTACCTTTATAAGTTCTTTCTGGTCTTTTTATTTGCAACTCTTCCAATGTTGCTGGTTAGCTCAAAATCTTCTTAATTTCTAGCTTTTTTTAAAAAAAAGTCAGTTGACTTCAGTGCTTACGTTTCCCACTGAAATGGATGGTGCCGCTTCCTGTCTGCTCTCATTTTCCTCTTGTTTTGTTGGGAAAAAGTTAGATACACGGACAGTGGTGAGCGTGTGTATCCATAGATATCATATATATACACTAGATACCGCATAGCTTGCTCCGGCGCAGGATTTCAGGCGGCCATCTTGAAGGCGTCCACCGCTCCACTCAGCCTTATGTATTTGGCTGGCACAATAAAGTATCAGCGCATTTAATCAATCACAACACTCTGAATAGTAATGCTATTGTCACATATTTAAATTTTAGGCATACAGCTATTAAAACTGCATGTATAGGAACGTATAGTTTAGCATATTTAAATAATTTTGGTGGAATACAATACTTTAATATATGTTTAGCAAGATACAACCAAAGATGCACACACACATTATGTATACATATTCAGATACTGTAATAATACATATATATTCAGATAAGC
Source organism: Garcialebias charrua (assembly GCA_038048925.1). Taxonomy (NCBI): domain Eukaryota; kingdom Metazoa; phylum Chordata; class Actinopteri; order Cyprinodontiformes; family Rivulidae; genus Garcialebias; species Garcialebias charrua. The sequence continues at coordinate 41,188 of JBBPBX010011997.1, read as the reverse complement.
ATATATATAACTATATAAATACATACTACAGTATATATAAATATAACTATATATATATATATAATATATATATATATATATATATATATATATTAGATATACAGTATTTATATATAATATATATACACACACATATATATACATACACAGTATACACATATATGTGTGTGTATGTTTATATGTATATACAGTATATATATATATACACACATATATATAATATATACAGTATATATGTATATATATACAAATATACACACACACACACACATATATATATATATATATATATATGTATGTGTGTGTGTATATATATTTGTATATATTTATAATATATATACATATGTATGTGT
>JBBPBX010011997.1:0-28797 GCA_038048925.1 Garcialebias charrua | reverse complement strand
GATGTATGCCGTAAGCGTTGGAAATCCCTACGTGACACGTACGCCAAGGAGGTCAGGAAGGAGAGGGACACACAGAGGAGCGGCGCTGGAGGAAGGTCATCTCCTAAATGGAGGTACATGTCTGTGCTGTCCTTTCTGAGACCGTACGTCACACCGAGAGAAACCAGCGGAAACATGCCGACGAGGTCCGAGGAGGAGCAGCAGGAGCAGGACGAGCATGCTGCTGCCGAAGAAATAGTTGTGGGTGACGAATCGCAGCTGTCTGCAAGTGGTCAGTATAGAGTCATCTCTGCCCTACTCTCATTACTGCATTGTTTACTAATTGTCAATACATGCACAGATTCTGCTTTGTGTGAATCAACAGTGGAACCAAACTCCTCCACTCCGTCTTCCGAGCAGGTTGGACCTTCATCTGCTGGACCTTCATCTGCTGGACCTTCATCTGCTGGACCTTCATCTGCTGGACCTTCATCTGCTGGACCTTCATCTGCTGTCACATTCGGTGTGTATTGAATCATTTAAATTCACACAGTCAGGTACTTTAATATCTGTAAATATCCATTTACATCCCCCCGTTGTATGTGTGCGTACTCGTGCACATTCTAACCTATCAAAAACCTAATTATTCGTATTCTGTCTAGCACGACCACATCGGAAGAGACAGCGAACCATTTCAACTCCACAACCCACCCACTTTGAGAAGAGCCTGATGAACCTTATGTCTTCACAAACACCACCTACACCCGAGCAAAATTTCTTCTCATCTCTTGTTCCCCTTTTAATGAAGGTGCCAGAAAGAAATCGGGACATAGTTAAATTCAAAATCCATCAGTTGCTCATTGAGAACATGGAGGTGACATTAGATCTGCAGAGCATGTCACATGACTCAACTGGCACAGAAGAGGACGTGTGAAGTGATGTGTACAGTATTTTGTAAATGAATTTCTATCTTTCTTATTCGTTTGTAAAATATTCTATTTGTCAATTTATGCTTCTGTACTTTTTTATTTTATTTTCTATTAAATCTTTAAATACTAAATATAAGTTTCTTTCCTTCTTCAGATCGGCACTTTGAACTTTGAAAATAGAGGAATTTTGTCATGGGTAAATTGCTTTTATGTAATATTAACACATACATTATGTAAGAAGTATCAAATGAATTCTGAACTGGGAGTGATCACTGCAGTTGGCTGTTGACACATAGCCAGACAGTTTGAATTGAGACCTTTTGAAGAAATTACTTATTGGAACAATGGAAAAAATGCCTTTCATATTAGTGAAGGACCCTGCAGCGAATAGCTACAAGACACAATTATTCGGAATGATACTATCTTTGATTTCACAGCTTCACATACTCTTCTTCAACTTAATAATGTAACTATACGTTATTAGATTTAATTATAACTACAAATGTGAGCTGTACAGAAAATTAGTATTAAGACAAACATACATTTCTTAAACGAAGTGCAGCAAGCCAGGAAAAACAGATTTTTTTGGGTGTTGTGTTTAATCACTCCTTTCGGCATATACAAACATATATCATGTGTGCCTGCTCAGATTAAACAAGGCACTTCTGAGGTAAAACGTTTTTTGCAAAAAGAACATGCACATAATAACGCACAATGTAAACAAGCATGTTAAATGGTGTCCATGCTCCTTAGGTTTGTGTGTGGCTCCTAAAACAGCCGTTAGTCCTGACCTACAGGACATGACTATTCAGTCGGCTGCCAAGACACCGCTCCCTCTGTGGAAAAGTACACCATAAATCCATCTCTGGTGTTGGTTGCTTCTCTGGCCACAAAGTTTGCTCCCATTCTCGGAACACCTTCAAGCTGTTCTTCAGGTCCAAATGGTGCCGCCGGTGTGTGTCCACTCGCCCGCATGAAATTGTGGAGAACACAGGTGGCCTTGACACATTGCTCCACTACTCCGACAGGTATGCTCAGCTCGCGCCGAACCATTCTCCACTGGCCAGACCAGATACCAAATGCATTTTCTACAACAAGACGTGTACGTGACAGTATGTAATTGAACACATGTTGCTCCCTGGTAAGGCCACCGCGTCCAGGAAAAGGCCGCATCATATTCTGGCGCAGTGGAAATGCTTCATCTGCAACAAAGACGTAGGGCTGGGGCCCTCTGTGGTCTGCGTTGGGAAGGCATCGGTCAGGGGGCAGGTTTAATGTGCCACCACCAACAGCCTGGCCAAAAGAGGAGTTGGCAAAGATCCCCCCGTCACTTGTTCTGCCATACCCCCCCACATCGATGATGCGAAACCTGTACATCGCGTCAACCACTGCAAGAAGAACCAGCGAGTGTGTTCCCTTGTAATAAAAAAAAGGGAGCCTGAGTTGGGGGGTGCTATCACCCTGATGTGCTTGCCATCCACAGCACCGTAGCACTGAGGGAAGTTCCAATGCTCCTCAAACTCATTTGAAATTGACCTCCACTCATCCACTCCAGGCACGGCCATGAACTCATCCACTAAGCAGTCCCAGATAGCAGAAGCCACATCCGGGACGATCCTGGAAACAGTGGAAACACCCACCCGGAAGCTCCCTGCGATGGTCCTGTACGAGTCCCCAGTTGCTAGATACCTGCATTAATAAAAAACATAATCAAAACACAGCAATATAGTCATATATCTATTTTTTGAACACATTCAGTCATGCTTCTCTGTGTATGTATGTATGTAAATATATATATATATATATATATATATATTTATATATATATATATATATTATTTACACACAAACACACACGGGCAGACATGTATATATTTGTATATGTCTATATGTTTATGCATGTGTGTATGTGTATACCCAAATATGTCATGATATATGTATATAAACAGGAGTCTATATACGTATATAGTTGCTAATATGTATGTATATGTAAATACACACAAACATGCATACATATAGTTACAGATGTAATAAAAAGTATTTTGGAATGTGTATATGTACATATACATATGTATACATGCACTGAGTCACCTAAATACTGTGCCATACTGCAACACCTGTCGGGTGAATTTGATCTAACCTGAGACAGATGGACAGCCGTTCTTCTGCTGGAATTGCGCGCCTGTAGTTGGTGTCCTGCAGGGTGATGCGGCCAACAACGCGGGACAGCAGGTCGTTGAACTGGGCTCGCGTGACACGGAAGTACCGCTGAAAGCGCTGCTCGTCTGCGTGCAGCTCCTGGATCAGATGGTGAAATTCACCAAATTCATAACGCCTCTGTATTGTGGGGTGAATCCAGAATCGTCGTTGTGCACGGCGTCTGCGTTCTACTGCTTTGTTGATTAAATACAACAAAGCTACTCTTCGGATTACATCCACCATTTTTCAGAGACCGGAAGAAAACAACCCCCAGACCGGAAAAAGGAGCCAGACGCTCCTCCCACTGCGCGTCATTGGACGCGTCTTTCATGATAAAACATGTGGAAACGTGACAAGCGGCTAAAAGGGGGTGGCAGGAGCGTTCTGACAAGTCCGGTGGGTACCCGGCATAAGGTTGTGGTAGGGGAGAGCGTGGCCAGACAGCATCGGATGGTTGTGTGTAGAATGACTGTTGTTGCGAAGAAGAGAAAAAGAGTAAAATCAGAGAAGAAGACCAAATGGTGGAAGCTAAAGAAGGAAGAATGTTGTGAGAAATTCAGAGATGAGCTGTTAAAGGCTCTGGGTGGTAAGAAAGAGCTTCCAAGTGACTGGGCTACTACAGCAACAGTAATTAGAGAGACAGGTAGGAAGGTACTTGGTGTGTCATCTGGACAGAGAATGGATGATAAGGAAACCTGGTGGTGGAATAGTGAAGTGCAGGACGCCATTCAAAGAAAGAGATTAGCCAAGAAGAAATATGACAGTGAGAGGACTGAAGAGAGGAGACAGGAATATAAGGAGATGGGACATAGAGCAAAGAGGGAAGTAGCTAAGGCAAAGCAGAGGGCGTACAATGAGTTGTATGGGAGACTGGACACTAAAGAGGGCGAGAAGGACTTGTACCGATTGGCAAGACAGAGGGATCAGGCTGGAAAGGATGTGCAGCAGGTTAGGCTTATTAAAGATGGGAATGGGAATGTTCTAACAAGTGAGGAGAGTGTGATGGGAAGATGGAAGGATTACTTTGAGGAGCTAATGAATGAAGAGAATGAAAGAGAAAGAAGAGTGGAGGTCATAGAAACTGTGGACCAGGAAGTGGGAAAGATTAGTGAGGGTGAAGTCCGGAAAGCTCTGAAAAGAATGAAGAAGGGGAAGGCAGTAGGACCTGATGACATACCAGTGGAGGTTTGGAAATGTCTTGGAGAGGTGGCAGTGAGGTTTTTGACTCAAATATTTAATGGACTATTTGATGGTGAGAAAATGCCTAAAGAATGGAGAAGAAGTGTGCTGGTTCCCATTTTTAAGAACAAGGGTGATCTACAGAGTTGTAGCAACGACAGGGGAATTAGTCAAAGTCAAAGTCAAAGTCAACTTTATTGTCAGATCTGCAATATGTACAGTACAGGACATACACAGGACCGAAATTGCGTTTCTCTCAGTCCCTCGGTGCAACAGTAAACATCTAAACATTGAAACACTGAAACATATAATAATAAAGTTGATGAGCCACACAATGACGATCTGGGAGAGAGTTGTGGAAGCAAGGCTTAGACAAGAGGTGACTATCTGTGAGCAGCAGTATGGTTTCATGCCAAGAAAGAGCACCACAGATGCCATCTTTGCTTTGAGGATGTTGATAGAGAAGTACAGAGAGGGTCAGAAAGAACTCCATTGTGTGTTTGTGGATTTAGAAAAAGCATATGACAGGGTGCCAAGAGAGGAGGTGTGGTATTGCATGAGGAAATCTGGAGTGGCAGAAAAGTATGTTAGACTGGTACAGGACATGTATGAGGACAGCAGGACAGTGGTGAGATGTGCTGTAGGAGTGACAGATAGCTTCAAGGTGGAGGTGGGATTGCATCAAGGATCGGCTCTGAGCCCCTTCTTGTTTGCTCTGGTGATGGACCGACTAACAGATGAGGTCAGGCAGGAATCCCCATGGACTATGATGTTTGCAGATGACATTGTGATCTGTGGTGAGAACAGGGAACAAGTGGAAGAGAACTTGGAGAGGTGGAGGTATGCACTTGAAAGAAGAGGAATGAAAGTCAGTCGTAGTAAGACAGAGTACATGTGTGTGAATGAGAGGGAGGCTGGTGGAACAGTGAGGCTACAAGGGTCAGAGGTCACAAAGGTGCAGGACTTCAAGTACTTGGGGTCCACTGTCCAGGAAAATGGGGAATGTGGTAAAGAGGTGAAGAAGAGAGTCCAGGCAGGATGGAGTGGATGGAGAAAAGTTTCAGGAGTGATTTGTGACAAAAAGGTGTCAGCAAAGGTCAAAGGAAAAGTTTACAAGACAGTGGTGAGACCAGCTATGTTGTATGGTCTGGAGACAGTGGCATTGACAAAAAGACAGGAGAAAGAACTGGAAGTAGCAGAAATGAAGATGCTGAGGTTCTCCTTAGGAGTGACAAGGATGGATAAGATCAGGAATGAGATAATCAGAGGTACAGCACATGTTGAACAACTGGGAGATAAAGTTAGGGAGGCCAGACTGAGATGGTTTGGACATGTCCAGAGGAGGGACAGTGGGTATATTGGTAGAAGGATGTTAGAAATGCAGCTGCCAGGAAAAAGACACAGAGGAAGGCCAAAGAGGAGATATATGGATGCAGTTAGAGAGGACATGAAGGTAGTTGGAGTGAGGACAGAGGATGCAGAGGACAGAGTGAGGTGGAGGAGGATGACTCGCTGTGGCGACCCCTGAAAAGGGAAAAGCTTAAAGAAGAAGAAGAAGACAAGACACTGAATCCCTCATTACCTCCGATGTGTGTCCCATTGGTGTATGAATGTGATAAAGCTCTGATTATTCTCTTTAGAATGATTTGTTCGGTTAGCTTTGTATAGATCTACTAGAGTGCTGTATGAATGGGTATATGAGGACACAGATTGTAATGTAAAGCACTTTGAGTGTCTTGATAAGATAGAAAAGTGCTTTATAAGTACAGTCCATTACAGTCCATTAAATATGTTACAACAAAAACATTAAGGTTCACTTGCATTCTCTGTTCATTTCCAGTCCAGAGAAACTTGAAAACTAAATCCCTCAGCGACTTGGGACATCAGCCTACTGCTTGTTATAATTGGACTGCAGAGACCGTAGTTCACGCAGGGTTTCTTTTTTATCTGGATGTAACCTGGGTTTTTCAGGTTAAATCTGGAAGTATCTGGTGCTTATGAATGAGTGTAGAAAGTCTGCGATCCTCCCAGCTGCAGTCAGAGCAGGAGATGTTCACACTGTGCAGAGACTATAAATGAAGAAGTTGGAAGGTTGAAACTGCAACATTAACAACAAAAAGCAAGAATCTTAAGATCATTTTAGTTCTAAACACATTGGGGGGTGGGGTAGCATACAGTATTCACTTTTTGTCTCTTTCGCTACTTTATTTATTTCTGGTCAATTATGCAAATTAAGTGATTATGTCATTTAGAAACTTTTAGGACAGCCAGTGTCCATACAGGAGATTTGAAAACTCTGCCAACGCTGTAGGCTGTGGTCAGTAAATACAAAAAGCTGTGGAGTATTTTAAATCTAATAACAATTCCAATCCCAAAGATTTCACGACAGTTTATGGAAATCTTGATATAAAAGTATTTCACCACCGTTTATTTCAGTTAAAAAAAAAATTTAAACAGCTAAGATTACAAATCAGTCTGTAAACAACAACAATATAAATCAAAAATAGCAGTGCACTGGAATTGATTTGAAAGTCAGATAGTTGATTGTACATTTTTAAAAATAATTTTGAATAAAAATGTATTTAGTGTAAAAAATATGTTAGCACCAGGACTAATTGTTTTGAAACTGTTGGGATTGTTGTATACCTGTAGAAATATATAAATGGTTGTTTGCTTGTTTCTTTTCTCATCAGCTGAAGGGAACACTTAGAGGGGCCTTACTGGATAGATGTTGTGTGGCCAGCTGTCACTCTGTCTTTCTGAGTCACTCTAAAGAAGTTGATTGGACCTCAGTAGAACCACGAAGAGGAGGCGGATTGAGGCCCAAAGTCTACTGATGGACGGTGGGTCAGTGTTTTGTCCAGATAACGCAAGGTTGAAAATCTGGACCTTTTAGCTGATGTAGTCAGGGACTGAAGCAAAATGCAACATTCAGTCTTGTTATTTGGACATGAAAAGTACAAATGGTTCTTATCAATTTAAGCTTTTTTATTTCCTACTGCTGGACTTGACTAAATACAACTAGACAAAATGTATGTTTAAAACGTACAGTGGTGAAGGCTGCACAGAAGATGGTGGAGTCAGCCTCCCCACCATCACAGACTTCTACACCTCCAGATGCAGGAAGAGAGCCACCTGCATCATGAAGGACCACACTCACCCAGCACACACACTCTTTGCCCCACTCCCCTCAGGAAGGAGGTTAAGGAGCATTAAGTGTAGAACCACTAGACCAGGGGTCTGCAACCTTTACGATCAAAAGAGCCAATTATGCCCTTTCGGTCACTAAATTAAACGTGTCAAGAGCCGAAATACCTGCTACAACTGTCATTATCAATTGGTGGCCATGTTAAGTTTGCTAGAGGGGCTTTTCTGGCCAGTAGGTGTGAAACTATAAAACTAAAAACATCTAATGACTGGTAACATTTATTTATATTTTTACATTTTGAGACAAAAGAAAATATTGGATACCATCCATCTTCCATTCATCTTTCCAACATCTTGTATTGTCTTGTATTTTGACAATAAGTAAATAAAAACTAAAATAGTGAACTGTGCAGACAAATGTGCTTTTCATAAAATTGTGGAGTACTGTACCTTATTTTTTGGACTATAAGGTGTATTTAAAACCCTTTAATTTTCTCAAAAATTGACAGTGAGCCTTATAATCCAGTGAGTCTTCTGTATTAATTCTGGTTGTGCTTACTGACCTCAAACCAATTGTATGTGGTTATTATGAATGAGTTGGATAAAGTTTGACTTATCTGATGGTTTTCTTTTGATAATGCGCCTTATAATCAGGTGCGCTTTATGTATGAAAACAGACCCCTTCATTGATATTGAGCCTTATAATCTGGTGCACCTTATAGTCCAAAAAAAATGGTAATTGTGTATCCTACTTTGAAGAATAAAGCATAAAGTTAAAGTGAGTATAATTTACTATGTGTATTAGTACTTGTATCCACATATTTGCAAAGGAGTTGACAGGAAAACTGTTAAACTAGTCATTTTTTGTAGGTAGAACATCCTATAAAATTCAGTTTTATGTTAGTTTTGGTCAAAGCTTGAAAGAGCCGCTGCAGAGGGACCAAAGAGCTGCATGTGGCTCCAGAGCCACAGGTTGCAGACCCTTGCACTAGACTGAGGAACAGCTTCTACCCTGAGACTGTTAGACTCATGAATATCTAACCAGGATAATCACTGTAATGCCACTTTTAATTGGTGATACGTCACGTTATCCATGCTGCTGATTTCTTACCTTTCAGCTGCTATATTCATACCCATCTGCTCACTACAGACTCATGTTCGGGCTGCTGTTTAATACACCATATTATTTTACATTACTTAGTGTTTCGCGTATATCTTAGATCCTTGTATACGTTTTTTTAAATACTTTATATTTTTGCTATTTTTGGGTATTGCTGGGACCTTGGGTAGGGCATCATGGTGGCCCAGTACGTAGAGCTGCTGCCTCTCAGCGAGAAGGTTGTTGTGGTTCAAATCCCAGTCGGGGGCCTTTCTGGGTGGAGTTTGCATATTCTGTCCGTGCATGCATGGGTTTTCTCCAGGTACTCCAGTTTCCTCCCACAGACCAAAACATGCATGTTTGACTGATTGGTAACTAAATTGTTCCTAGGTGTGAGTGAGAGTGAATGGTTGTTTGTCTCGTTTGTCTCTATGAGTCTATGTGATGGACTGGAGACCTGTCCAGGTGCCCCCCGCCCCTCGCACAGAGATTGCTGGACATGGTCATCTGCAAGCCCCGTGGCCCAAAATGGAAGAAGTGGGTAAAAGATAACAGATAGATGGATGTTGCTAAACAACTGATATGTAGCCATACCATACACATACCAGACCCAAACTGCCACATACCAGAAAATTGATTTTCCTCTTTAAAAGAAGCGTAAGAATACTTTGTCCCTACATATTAAATAATCCAAGGTTTTGAGCCTCAAAGAACAATTTATCTAAAGCAATACCAGGGTTCTTTTATAACAGAATGGCCTTTTTACACAGATACATTTCTAGAAAGAAGTCTTTATATAAGTCAGGGGTCATAACAGAAGGAATTTCTACATATTAAACAGGCCATGTGAATTTTCACCCCTAATAATTGCAGCACGTACAGGCAATTAGCAATGCAAGAATTGCATGTGGTCTGTCTGTTCCAGTGATTTGGCCTGCAGTGGGAGATTTAGAAGAGAAAAAATATAATTTACAAATCAAGCAGACTAAACTGGAGACCGGTCTCCATCTGTTTTGCAGGCTTGGATCCATAATAATAATAATAATAAAAAACACAGTGCACTTTCCAACCCAACAAGACTGATAATTATACATACTTTGTATGTTACGACCCGAAGGCACGTACCATATAGGGACACAAGACACAGAAAGGATGGTAAAAAAAAGAGTTTATTTTAGGCTCTCTGCGTCCTTGTGTCCTCAAAAAAAGTAATTAAAAGGAAAAGTCGGACCTCTCGAATCCAGCTTCAGGATGATTAATAAACAAAACAAACTCCAAGTCCAGGAGGTCACTCACAGCTCCAGCTTCTAACAACAGCAGCAGGTCTCAGCTCCAGCTTCTAACAACAGCAGCAGGTCTCAGCTCCAGCTTCTCACAATGGCAGCAGGTCTCAGCTCCACTCGGATCTTCTTCGTTCGGCTTTTTCTCACGGCTTCATCATTCGGATCTTCTTCGGCTATTTTCTCATGGCTTCAACATTCGGATCTTCTTCGGCTGTTTTCTCACAGCTTCAAAATTCAGATCTTCTTTGCAGGGGCGGCCGGCCAATAGGGGGCGCCCGGGCGCCGCCCCCCCCACTGGAACTCCCACTGGAACTTCTAGACTTAAAAAAAAAAGAAATTGTAAAATAAAAATTATTTGAAATATATGTATACATGTATATGTTTTTAGTTGTGCAGGATAAATATTTTATAGGTAATGATGAGTTATATTCTTTGTTTCAAAAAACTTTCTGATTTGTGACGTACTTCCGGTCTCCTGGGAGCATGACTCTTATCCGTAGACTTTCGTTATCAATCGCGCATGCACATTTATTCCTTAACATTGCAAAACAAAGGAAAGTCGCTGGGCGCATATTTGAGTGCCCTGGACTACGTACAACGTGAGGCTGTACCCACGACCTGCCAATATCGTGTTTCCAGTGTTTTTTTGTAGTTTTTTTTTTGTAGTTTTTTTTTTCCTCCTCGGGGAGCAGAGCTGCTCAGGTAGGGTTTAAATTATTGAAAGCCCTTTATCTAATGCCTATTTGCCATTTCTGACTGATATGCCTCTCAGCTTTAGAAGAAGTCTGTTTATTTGTGAAAAAGCCAACCTTTATTTTCAGACTGTATATGAAATATTATTGGACTGGATGCTATGTGGACAATTGTAACGCAGTCATTAATTTATGCCTTATTGAAATATTATTTACACGTAGCTGTCAGCTCATAAAAAAAGGTGCAGCAGCATAATTTTGTTCAGGTAGGAAGAGACCCTGCATATGGGTTTGTTTACACTCGTGGGTCATCCTGTGAGGAGAGAGGACCTGAGCTCAGCTCACCACACACACACCACTCAAGCGACGTTGAAAATTGTAACAGCAGTAATTATTAATGTGCCTTCTTGCCGTACTGCACAGGTAAGCGATCAATGAGTTAATAAACTGCACAGACATGAATGTACTGTGAGCGTAATGTGTGTAACAGCTGGTCTGTCACATGCTACGTTAGCTGTTAACTGTGCTTATGAACTATGTGTGGTGTACATGATTATAAAAGTTCCTGCCAGTTATAAACCCAAACGTCTGTCGAATCTTGTCAGCTCATGAACTTGTTTTTTACTCCTCAGAGAGTCTGTCTCGTTTTGTTTAAGCAGCAGTTTGTAATGGTGTCATTGTCATAATTCATGATAAATAAATCTGAGTGAATAATGAATAAACGTGGCTCTGTTCCACCCCTCAGTTTAAGTTATAAGTTGTGCCGTTTTGTTTCAAAGCTATACACTTAAAGTAACCAAGCAACAGAAGGATTTATTCATTATGAAACAGTAATGTGAATTTTTTATGTTATAAAAGAGTGATTATATGATTATTTTAATTTAATTTTAATATTAAAGATCACTAGGGATGGAATGAAGCACTGAAGTTCTAGACCAAAAACCATTGAAGTGGCACCACGTAAAATACTGAAGAAATATAATTTAAGCTTTGACAATTAAAAAAAAAAAATCTTGTTTTAAATTAACTTTTAAATGTATTTGATGGTCTTGTCCCTGATCAATGATTAGACCCCAGATAACAGTTACAAAAATATTTTCTTTCCAGGAAAAAGGTAGTGGAGCTGTGGATGGAGAGGAGAGGATATTAGATAAGTGAAGCAGGTCTTGATCTTGATGATGATTGATGGTCATAAGGACTCTTACTTTGGTTTTGCTTTGTTGCAGGAGCAGGGGAGACACACTGTGCAGTTCTGGTTTCAGGAGGACGTCATGAAGAAGAAGAAGGTAAGTATCTCTTGTTTGTTTGTAGATGTTTTGCTGTAGGAACAGAGAGTGCAGGAGCGAGCTGGAGGTAGATGAGTGGTGGAAGGGACACCACCATAGAAGGATACTGCCTTGGTGTTGAAGCCTTGGAGGACCAGAGTCAAAATCTTGACGTGGAAGTCAAAACATAAAAAGGCAAATCTCCCAGCACTAGAGAAGAGCTCGGCTGCAGCCTTTATAGTAGAGCAGAACCCGTTCTCCAGAGCAGGCGGCAGGTGAAGATGATGATGACCAATTAACTCAGTGCAGCTACGGTGGGAGAGGAAGGAATCATCAATCAAAACCTCATTTGGTCAATGCCCCTTCTCATTTAAAGGTCCTCATATCTGGAACAGTTTATCATCAACAATAAAAACATTAACTGATCTCAGAGTTTTTAATTCTCAGGGGGAAAAATTGTTGAAACAAAACCAAATCTGTGAACACTGAACCACATGGGGACAGAGGAGCAGGCGTGTGTGTGAGGGAACTGTTTAATCTTAATTACATTTTAATTTAATTTTAGCTGTTTTTATAGAAAAGTCCAACCAAGGACTGGGTTTGCAAATTAGCCTGTGGCTAGAAAACCTTTGTACAAGACAATGGTTGCTTCATTTTTAACATGTAACATTGTTTATTCTGCTGTCCTTGCTCAAATAAACTTGAATGAATGAATTAAATTGAAATAACCCGGATATTATTATTTCTGTTGTATTAAAAAAGTTAAAATGAGATTAGATACTTAATATTACTGATATTTTGTTAATGTCTTATGATTGAACTACTTAACATTTCTTGTTATTTTACCTGGTGACTAAAGATGAACACCGTTCTCTTATTGTCCTGTTCAGACTAGAGACTCCCTTTTGTGGAGAACATAGTGGCAGTGTATCCCAGATGGCCAAGAAATGGGCCCTGGTTGACGTCAGAGGACAGTCGGCTACAGAGGTGAGAGATGATGTAGGTTTTTTACAATGTTTTTCATCATAGTAGTTCTGTATTGTGAAAAAGTGAGGAGCACTAGTCTACATCTTTCCAAGTGCAATATGAATTTGAATTGTTGCTATTAAATGTACACATATACTCGTAAAATAAATAGTTGTTATATGTTAAATAATTAGAAAGCTGACTAATAGCCATTCCTATCCTCTTGACTACCAGGAAAAATAAATATTGTCCATGCCAAATATTTTATTATTTATATGGAAGAGAAAGGTGCCAAAACCCACCCTTTCATATTTAGCATAATTGAAAAAGCCCTAAATCAGAGAGTCAGAGAATCTTTATTGTCATTTGCACTACATGTGGTACATGTGATGAAACAAGATGATGTACACAGGGTCCCAGTTACATCCAACAATAAAAAGTAAAAGAAAAACAGTAATAACATCTAAGATATGAACTAAGAAAAACATCAACTAAAAATACACTAAGCACTAATATCATAGAAAACATTACTCCAAACAGCAGCACGAACATGAGTCTGTATGAGCAGAGGAACTTGAATGAACACAGCAACATGAAACAGATCAGCAGCAACATGAAACAGATCAGCAGCAACATGTGATATTTCACAGTGATTCTTCTGGTTAGATATTCATGAGTCTAACAGCCTCAGGGTGGACGCTGTTCCTCAGTCTCTGTAGAGAGCAAAAGGAGTTAATTCAGTAATGTGCTATGGGTAGGAGATACTCAGGTTTACCAATGAATTATTAATAAAAATTACAAAACTACTACAGGCATTAATCTGCTCACAGACTCATGTTCGTGCTGACTCATGACCACTAGATGGCACCCCCCATTAAAAAAATGACCAGTCGCCACTGCTTCTTCGACTGTTTTCTCATAGCTTCAACATTTGGATACTTCATTCGGCTGTTTTCTCACAGCTTCAACATTTGGATACTTCATTCGGCTTCATCATACGGCTTCATCATACGGCTTCACCATACGGCTTCATCATACGGCTTCATCATACGGCTTCATCATACGGCTTCATCATACGGCTTCTTTTGGCCACGGCTCTCAGCTGCTACTGCTTCAGACTTCTCCTTGCTTCTGCTGCTTGGACCTCTGCTCTGCTTCTGCTGCTTGGACCTAATATAGAGGGAGCAACCACCCCACCTACAGCATGCTTTAATGAGCAACAGCTGTAGTCAATCAGCCTCCCACAACCTTTAAACAACTCATGCTTCTCAAAATCTTTAAACATCTCATTCTTCTGACTTAAATAAATTACATGCCCAGTTTATGTAACAGTATAACAATAAGTAATGTGAAAAAATTAAGCTGTTGATCACTGTATGTTTTGCGAGGTATACTCATATCCTTAACGTGCTGAAAGGCAACAATGAAAAGAAGAAGATCCATGCTTATTCTCACCATGGAGACTTTGCACTCTACCTGTTAGTAAATGTTGTGTGATTGTACAGTCTGTTATCTCTGAAGTGAGTACTAATGGTTTGTGAGTAAGAAAAAACGAGAGTGGCTGCCTCTAGATGGGTTCTAATGAGAAAAAACATCAGATTCAAGTTAAACTTGTCACATAAATTCAAAATTAGTAGTTGGGTTTTGCTCATGCCAATTAAAATCCAAATAACAGCTATGTGTTTTTGTCTCTTCAGAGTGTGAGTTTCACCTCCACACCTCCTCACAGCTATGCAACCATCACACACACACACACAGACCACACACACATCCACACTGGCCTCGAATGTAGCATGCATATTTTATAGACAACCTTTCACTCCAGTCCCAGTCCTCAACTTGAGGGGGCATTCTGTTCGAAAGACAAACATTTTATTGTGGCTGTCAGGAAGTGAGCAGTGATTAAAAACTACCTCACAGGTTTCACTGTTTGTAAATAGTATGTTCAAAATCAACACTGATTAGATCAATAATGTTTCATTTAATTAATAAATCCAAATACTGAGTGCTATGAGGAGTCTTTGATCACTAAATCACATCGGTGGTAAACATATTTCCGCACTGTTAACAGTTTTGTGTTTTGGTAGCTTAAATTATTTCATTACACAGAGTCAATCTGAAAGACTAGATTTGATTTGATTTGATTTGATGTTTATTCATTAATTTTAAAGAACAATACGAGACAGTTTCATCAGATACAAGAATACAAGTAGGATAAAATGAAAGGAGCAGAAAGAAGATGAAATCTTAGATCTAGATCAAATCTGGATGAAGACTTCAGAACCTTTGGGGGCTCTATGGGCTGAACAAAGAGCAATTCAACACACTTGTATGGACAAAAGACAAACAAGGAACTTGATGTCCCTTTTCATTTTTTTATTTACCCTTCATTTATCCAGCTAGTCTCATTGAGCCACGAAAACTCATTTTCAAGAGAGACCTGTTTAGGGAGCAGATGGTGGGGGTTAAGGGTCTTGCTCAGGGGCACAGAGTGGGGTGAATGAGGGTGGAGGCAGGCGTGGGTGTTTCACCTTTTCCCACCCACGTTTTGATGTTGTCTGTACCGGGACTTGATCACAGGCCAACCTTCTCTAACCTCTGTGCCACCACTCCCCCTAACTCATCCATGACTAACACAATTGCGGAGCCAGGGGGTGTCCAGTGGACCACTGACCACCCCGTTAATGGGGTGGTCAGTTTACACAGTGGTGGCCATTTGTATTTTGATGTGGCTATCCATTTTTTGATAATGACCAGTCTTACGCCTAGATGGAGCCACACCAAAATGGAGGTTTGCGCATTGTTTATTTTTGAATCAGTCATTTTAGGAAACTATATTTTTAAGCAATATAAAAACTACAAAGCATAATATCCTCAAACGACTTGGGTGGCCAGTTTGCATGCCATCATCCTCAACAAACAGATGGACATTTATGGTGGCAGCAATCTTGTATTTTGACTTTACAACCCAGTTTTCAAAAGGAAGATTTTTTTTTTTGCCTACAAAGTATAGAACTCACAACATGCATGGACTGACGGGCAGACAAAGGGATGTACAGAGAATATTTCAAATTCCCTATTTTTACTTTGTGACCGGGGACAATAAAATATAATTAAATAATAAATAAAATGGGCACATGATGGTATAACACTGAATTAGACAAATATTAAAAATAAAACAAGCAATATAAAACATAAAATCCTTGGTAAATTAATTTCCTCAGAGGAATTTCAATGTATCTTTTCACACAAACACAGACTGCAATTGTAACTGTACAAGAACCTTCATATAAAAACATGATACAATATTATATTTTATTATATTAATTACTAACATAAACTCCTTCAAATTTAAGTTGGCTAATAGGTATGTGTTCAGAAAGTGTACTTTTTTTAATTTTTTTTTAAAATTGTTTTAACTGACAGTATTTCTTTGCTGGCTGCTGTCAGGCTAGAAAATCCACTCATAAAAGATTTGGTGTTATTGTAAAGATGGCAGAGCTTCCTTTTCACACGTATGGCTGGAAATCCCATTGGCAACACTCCAGAATAGTTAAAAAAATTCAATCAGTACTCCTACAAATAAAACCAGGTGATAAATAGATAAAAAAATTAAATAACTCATATTAAAAATTCTTCATTGTGACACCTTTTGCCAGCATGTGTTGCTCCCCCGGATACAGAAGAAATAAGTGCGTAAGCAAAACAAATGGATGATGTTTTACTTTTCAAATCAGTTTTCTCATCATTGTTTCATCCGTACAGATCAGACAGAGGAGATGAAACACTAATGCATATTGACCTGCTGTGCAGACTCTGGCTGCAATGCATTGTGGGATACTTCCACAGATGCAGTGTACAACTTAGGTGCACTACTTTCTTAAGGCACTTTATAGTGCAGGACAAACGACAGGTACAATTTCTAACAGTTCTACCAAATGGCTGATTCAAATCGCATTTACCTTAACTATGAGGGAGCAATTTAACCACAGCTTGAAAGTAAACTCAATTCACAATGGCTGCCACAGCTAATAGACTTTAGCGAAAACAAAAATGTATATAGCTAAGTCAATTTTACAAATATTAAATTGATATTTGCTGCAGTAGCTAAAAGCCACCCCCAACACATTCTGTGGAAGCTAACAGTTCACCCAATCTGTGCAAAAAGCTTTGGCAAGAGCTGCAGATGGCTAATGCATCCCTTAAGGGATTGATGATTCCAGTGAATCCAAGTTTTCATTGAAAACAAAAACAACAGTCACTTCCAGTCTTTGGATTGCTTTACAGTCTTTTACATTCATTGTGAAAATGTAAAAGAAAAAATAAATCTCTTTTGATACTGTCCATTGGATCCTTTTGTCTGATTTCTTTTTTTTTTTTAAATTAACATTTGAAACCATCTTAAATCTCACTGAGTCATGTCAGGAGACACAAATAAGCTAAAAAATATGACTGAAATCAGGGCTGGACTGGGACAAAAAATCGGCCCGGGCATTTTGAGCAGAGTGCCCAGTGATGGCATAGTTACATTGAAAAAGTAACTTAGTTAAGTTACTGATTACTTGATTTGGAAAGTAACTAAGTTAGATTACTAAGTTAATTTATTAGTTACTTTCAGCAGCTGCTAACAAGAACCCTCTGTCACAATACATAAAAAATTTAAATGTTTTAATAAAATAATTACCAATTAAAAATATTCAAAAAACATAATGGTCTTTCTTGACTTTATTAAACATAAATACTTTTGATAAAAAATAAGGTATTTCTTGATTTCAATATCATAAATGAAGGTTGAATGAATAAAGAAATACTTGCTTTATATAAAAAATAGTGTCTTTACTTCACTAAACAAATAATATGTTTACAAAAAAGACTTATAAAATGATTATTTTGAAAATGTTTCAAGTGAACAATACGTTTGTATAGGCCAACTCTTTCAGGGATGAAGATGTTCACATCCTTGATAGAGAGGAACGATGGTTTGAGAGAGGAGTAAAGGAGGCCATCTTTGTGAAAAGAAACCGTCCATCATTAAACAGAGGTGGAGGCCTCCGGGTTCAACTGTCCCCCTCTTACAATGCTGTTGTTGCTAGTATCACTCAGCCCTCTGTGAATAGCAAACAACCATCAGGGTGCTAATGATCCATTGTTAGGCTGATGGTCCTCCTTGCTCATGTGAGCAGCTGGTTTCAGCTGTCATCAACAAACTGGTTGATCCACTGTGAGTCAAGTCAAGTCTATTTTATTTATATAGCACAGTTAAAACAGATAAACTGTTATCAAGGTGCTTCACACACACAACACAAAAGAGGTTTAAAAATGTACAGAACAGTATCACACACCAATGGTAAAAATTATGATATTAACAGCGGTAAAAGTATAATAAAAATGTATAAGAACAATATTAAAATGAAAACACAGTAAAAAAATATATATACACTACGTCAGCTCACACAGTTTGAAATAATAGAGAAAAGATGATTTTTTTAGCAGGGATTTGAACATGTGAAGGGAGGAGGCCTGTCTAATGTTGGGGGGCAGGTTGTTCCAGAGTTTCCACAGTGAGAGGGTGATATTTATAAGACTGAGCTGAATACAGCACCTCAGACTGAGGAAGTCTTTCTGATGAAAGATGAAACGTTTCTACAATTGTTTTGTTTTGTTTTTTGAATGTCCAGAGGCCCAGACAAGTTAAAAAAAGTTAATAAGATTATAATTTTAAATTAAAAAGGTAATAGTACAGTAATAGTAAAAGAACAATACCTCTTTTTGAGCAGTTGAGGTGGTTGAATCTCTCATCATCTCTCATCATCAGGGCTCCAGGACATGCTGACACTACTGTATCAGTCTGAGTTTTTTCATAAAGTGCTGAAGTGTTGACGTGATGGAAGACGTCTTAGCAGCGTTCAGTAAAGCCTGCACATCAACAACATTTCAGACATGATTCAGAGATCATTAAAAACCCCTACAATTTGTGTTATTGATCTGGAATGATTTGAATTACCTGATAAAAGTTGCAGCTGCTGATCGGTGTTTACAAGCTGTTTTCTTCGTTCACGTTCGGATGATGTGGTTAGTCCGTTCAAGTGACGTGTTGCTGCTGCAGGTCTTGTGAAACCGCGTCCATGCACAGCTTTTGAATTTGCGCTGGTCTTTTAACAACAGGAGACCGCAACAACATGCTAATAATGCTAACGCGTGCTGCCTGCAAGATGCCGCGCTGAAACTGTCGCATAGAGCAGACGTCACNATATAATATAATATAGCGCGAATATCTGTCTCTCTTTCTGTCATATAATATATATATATATATAATATATATATATATATATATATATATATATATATATATAATATATAATATATATATATAAATACATATTCTTCTTTTCTATTTTGGGACAACAGATAAAAAGTGCCAATGTCTGTCTGTGTGTCTGTGTCACATATATATATATATATACACCGGTATAGAAATACATATTATTCTTTATACAGAAGAGTGTGTACATAAGTACATACATACAGTATTGTGTCTATCTGAGTGATGTTGGCCACACATCCTAATGTGTATACATATAGAGGTGTGTGTGTGTGTGTAGGTTCTATTATGTGCATTACAGATGTTGTACGTTTAATGTCATGTCTGTAATAATTGTAATTACTCTTTCTCTATGCAGGTTTTTTGCTACTGGAGACTCCTACAGGACCATAGCAAACAGCTTTCGTGTTGGAATTTCCACTGTCGTCAAAATTGTTCCTGATGTGGCGACCGCTATCTGGGACTGTCTAGTGGAGGAGTTCATGGCTGTACCTACAGTGGATGATTGGAGGTCCATTTCGAAGGAGTTTGAGGACATATGGAACTTCCCTCTGTGCTGCGGTGCGTTGGATGGGAAACATATCAGGCTGAAAGCACCTCGCAATTCAGGCTCAATGTTTTTTAATTATAAAGGTTCACACTCATTGGTTCTTCTAGCCGTGGTAGATGCAAAATACAGGTTCCGTATCATTGATGTTGGGGGGTATGGAAGAACCAGTGACGGCGGGATCTTGGCCAACTCCATCTTTGGTCAGGCTCTGCGTGACGGCACACTCAATCTGCCACCGGACCAGCACCTCCCTGGCGGTGGGGACAGAGGACCCCAGCCCCACGTCATCGTGGCAGATGAGGCTTTCCCGCTGCGCAGAAATTTAATGCGGCCCTTCCCAGGACGTGGGGAACTGACCAGAGAGCAACATGTTTTCAACTATCGGCTGTCACGTGCACGTTTGGTGGTTGAGGATGCATTTGGGATCTGGTCTTGTCAGTGGCGTATGTTTCGGCGTGACCTTGAAATCTCCCCTGAGGTTGTGGAGAAGTGTGTCAAAGCCACTTGTGTTCTCCACAATTTCATCCGGGGTGACGACATACCAGCACACCGTGGCACAGAAGAACCCCTTCCTGGTGTCCAGAGAATGGGAGCAAACTGTGCGGCAAGAGATGCAATTGTGGCCAGAGAGGCATTCATGACATACTTCTCAGAAGAAGGAGCAGTGGCATGGCAGCAAACAGAGTAGTCATCACCCCCACTGACCTGCAACGGCTCTGTTACGTTCCACCAAATCACCTGCAGAGCCAAGTCATTCTGAACAGTTTCTTGTTATACTTATTACTGTTGTTTAATTTAGTTCTTTATATGACAAAGTACACGCCGTTCATTGTGAACACTGTCGTATCCACATTTTCATTTGTTGAATGTGTATAATTGCATTAAAAATTACAGATGAAAATTGTGTGATAAATTTCTGTTCTGTCTTTCGGTTAGTTTTAGTTTTAAGTATTCATACATAAACGACTATTAAAACCTCTTAGCATTCACCCCCAAATTCCAAAAAACGCCTAAAAAATACATACCCAAATTAAATTACAAGCTGTTCTTGAACCCTAAGGACTACAAACAATTGGATGGTGTCTTTGTAAAGATAAGACTTTGAATTTTTAGTTTCAGCAGTCATATTTGTTGTATCTGTTATTATTTTTTATTCATTGAAGTGAGAGTACACAGAAATAAAGTATTTTTCTAGCCTCGCCTGAAAATATTTGTATGTGTCAAGCACATGCACACTGATACAACAAGATAGTGATTTGAATTTCATATGACCTCAAAGACAGAAGTCTTTACTAATACAGTTTCAAATTTGAAGTCAATAGCATAAAAATTGAGGATTCTGTGCCTGTTTTTGTATGTGCATGTCTAGGCGGAAATTTGTGAATGTAGTACATTACAGTACTTGTGCCATACTGTGTAACACCTGTATTATGCAAACTTGAAATGTCTGAATATTTTTCTATACTTCAACATACTTCAGGATGGCTGTCTATTCAAAGCTTACATCTGTTCCATTCATATATTTACTCTCAAAATGATAGAAATACAGTAACATGACAGCAGGCCGCTCGTAGCTCGGGGACTACCTGTATACTGTATCTCACAAGAGGAGATATTTCACCCCCAAAGAAACTACAGCAGTGCTGCTGCATTTCTACAGCCTAAGATAACACTCTGATAACACACACAGAGGTGTAATTATCTCCACAGGGGTTTCCTGACCCCACCAGGAGCCCTGCTGCGACACACAGAGCTGCGCACACAAAGGAGGCAGGAGCAGCTTTGTGGAAGATCAGTTTCTTTTTCCTTGTAAATCAAGCTGTAAAAGCTTTTATTTCATGTTCACATCTAATTTACCCAGGGCTGAAGAGCGATCAAAGTTAGAAAAACGACGCCTAAACGTCAACAAACACGCACTTACTGTGTGACGCACGAAGGGCACAGCTGCTGGTCATGGCTCCTTAGTGATTCTCAGCCCTTTGAAGTAACTCAAACCATGTCATGTGACATGTCTATCGAAAGGCAATTTCATTGGCTACAACATAGTGATGTCAAAATTAGCTCTCATTTGATTGGCTAAGACCCACGTGGGGTACAACAGGGGGAGGGTTGAAGCTAGCTTGTTGGGTCTCTGACATTTGATTGGCTCTAGAAACTGAAAAGTTTCACCCAGTTGGTCAAAATTGGTGTCAATCAAAAGCAGACAGCCAATGGAACACTTTTAAAGCGTCAGAACTTTCAAAGCTGCCATATTTGGGAAACCACGATCTCTTTTTGAACTAACACCTGCAGCTTCGGCTGCAGCGGTACCGCGGTCGCGCCCGCGCCTTAACAGAAACGCAACTGTTTTCGGTTTATGGTGATACCTTATATAACTTACATTTCATTATATAATCTCTAATAATTACTTTTTATTAAGTAAGTAAGAAAATGATTATCTGAAGTCGTACTGAACTAGTACTGTATTTGTTATTTGGGGAAACTTTTGTGCCAACATGTAATATTAACAAAGGACCAAAAAAATGAATAGCAGACTAAAACCAAAATTTTACAGAAATAGTATATTTCTGCCCTGTTCCACTGTATTCATATGAAATCATACAAATGCCAGAAAGTGCTAGTAACAAACCTGCAATATTAAAGCTAGCTACATGAAATGTAAATTTTCTTATGTAGATTTACACCAGCCCGTTTCTCCTACGCATGTAAAGACTCGCACACCAATTCTATGTAGAAAACAGATTTATTTACAGGTAGAAAACACATTTAACACTACTTTGACTAAGGCTGCGCTTTTTTGCGCAAGTGAACTTGGCTTCTGAATCCCCCGGTCCCTTTCAGTGGGCTATATAATGTCGATTCAAATGCTAATGACCCTACTAAAGACCCATTAATTGTACACCTACCCCCCCACCCCCTACCCCTCAGTCCAAAATCCTTGGATCCAGTGCAGGCCTTGTATAACACATAAACATTTATTGCTGCCAGGTCAAGCATGTTGTAGAACACGGCAATGGGCCGCACCGCATATAAATGTGCAATCTGGTCCATTATACCGGTATGTCAGTTGACCTCAGGTCATGTTACCTGTGTCGGTCCGGCAGTTTACCTCAGGTCATGTGACCTGTGTCGGTCCGTTTGTTGACTTCATGTCGTGTGACCTGTGTCGTTTTGTCAGTTGACCTCAGGTCATGTGACCTGTGTTGGTCCGTCACTTGACCTCAGGTCATGTGACCTATGTCGGTCCGTCAGTTGACCTCAGGTCATGTGACCTATGTCGGTCCATCAGTTGACCTCAGGTCATGTGACCTGTGTCGGTCCGTCAGTTGACTTCATGTCGTGTGAACTGTGTCGTTTTGTCAGTTGACCTCAGGTCATGTGACCTGTGTCAGTCCGTCAGTTGACCTCAGGTCATGTGACCTGTGTCGGTCCGTCAGTTGACCTCAGGTCATGTGACCTGTGTCGGTCCGTCAGTTGACCTCAGGTCATGTGACCTGTGTCGGTCCGTCAGTTGACCTCAGGTCATGTGACCTATGTCGGTCCGTCAGTTGACCTCAGGTCATGTGACCTGTGTCGGTCCGTCAGTTGACCTCATGTCGTGTGACCTATGTCGGTCCGTCAGTTGACCTCAGGTCATGTGACCTGTGTCGGTCCGTCAGTTGACCTTAGGTCATGTGACCTATGTCGGTCCGTCAGTTGACCTCATGTCGTGTGACCTATGTCGGTCCGTCAGTTGACCTCAGGTCATGTGACCTGTGTCGGTCCGTCAGTTGACTTCATGTCGTGTGAACTGTGTCGTTTTGTCAGTTGACCTCAGGTCATGTGACCTGTGTCAGTCCGTCAGTTGACCTCAGGTCATGTGACCTGTGTCGGTCCGTCAGTTGACCTCAGGTCATGTGACCTGTGTCGGTCCGTCAGTTGACCTCAGGTCATGTGACCTGTGTTGGTCCGTCAGTTGACCTCAGGTCATGTGACCTATGTCGGTCCATCAGTTGACCTCAGGTCATGTGACCTGTGTCGGTCCATCAGTTGACCTCAGGTCATGTGACCTGTGTTGGTCCGTCAGTTGACTTCATGTCGTGTGACCTGTGCCGGTCCATCAGTTGACTTCATGTAGTCCAAAATCAGCAGATATGGCAGAGGGAATTAGGTTCAAGATACATAAACATGAATTTGCAGCATTTTATTGAAAATAATATTTACAAATCATCATACAAACGCAATATATACATTTTGTTTTTATAACAAAATCTAAATGTTGGTGTGTAGTTGTTGCTGCTTCACATCTAACACTTAGTACACACCCAGTTGTCCTCATTTCTACATTTGCGACAGGTGAACTTCTTGCAAATTGCACACTGTTTTTTGCTGCTGTTTCTTTTGCAAATTATCATACAAAAGCAATATATACATTTTGTTTTTACAACAAAATCTAAATGTTGGTGTGTAGTTGTTGCTGCTTCACATCTAACACTTATTACACACCCAGTTGTCCTCATACATTTGCGACAGGTAAACTTCTTGCAAATTGCACACTGTTTTTTGCTGCTGTTTCTTTTGCAAATCATCATACAAAAGCAATATATACATTTTGTTTTTACAACAAAATCTAAATGTTGGTGTGTAGTTGTTGCTGCTTCACATCTAACACTTATTACACACCCAGTTGTCCTCATTTCTACATTTGCGACAGGTAAACTTCTTGCAAATTGCACACTGTTTTTTGCTGCTGTTTCTTTTGCAAATCATCATACAAAAGCAATATATACATTTTGTTTTTACAACAAAATCTAAATGTTGGTGTGTAGTTGTTGCTGCTTCACATCTAACACTTATTACACACCCAGTTGTCCTCATTTCTACATTTGCGACAGGTAAACTTCTTGCAAATTGCACACTGTTTTTTGCTGCGGTTTCTTTTGCAGAGGGTCTGAACCTGACACTGTGTCGTCTTTCCAGGACCAGGCTGGGGACGTGGCTTTTTCAGCATGGCCTTTTCTATCATAAAACGCTGACGAAGTTCCAGTGCAAGGCCATGTATGAAGTCTCTTCTGCTTTCCTTGGACCCAATGCAGGCCTTGTATAACACATAAGCATTTATTGCTGCTAGGTCAAGCATGTTGTAGAACACGGCAATGGGCCACCTGCATGTGCCGGCACGCACCGTATATACACGTGCCATCTGGTCCATTATGTCAACGCCACACTGCAAAAAATTAAATTAAATGTTAGATTTTGAACAACAATATAACAAGTAAAGTATAGATGTATAAAACCATTGCAGCAATATTACTTATCTACATACCTTCATGGAGTTGTAATCTGTTATAGTGTTTGGTTTTTTTTTATGTTCATTGCCAACTAGCACTTGTTGGTGCATGGTGCTGAGAACACAGACCAACTTGTTTTTCTTAGGAGCATACGCGGTCAGTGTGGCACTGCCTGATTTGTACACTTGTGTGGAGAATTCTTTCCAGCCCTTGCCATTTTTTGCTGGAAGGGGAATCTCCCGTCTAATTTTGTTGATTGTGCCGAGCAGAGTTGTGTTGTGGTTTAGCAGTCTGTTAGCCAGTGTCACAGATGTGAAGAAGTTGTCCATGGTTACAGTTCTTCCATTGCCCAGAAATGGTTCCATGAGTTTCATGACAACATTCTCAGATAGTCTTTCTCCTTTAGGACGGCTGGGGTCCTTTCCTAAATATGGAATGGCGTTGCACATATACTTTGTGTCCAAGTCTGCAGCAATCCAAAACTTTATGCCAAATTTATCTGGCTTAGTTGCGATGTACTGTGTAAAAGGGCAGCGTACCTTGGTTGGAAACAGCTGCTCATCAACAGTAATGTGCTGTCCTGGTACGTAGCACTGCTGACAGTTACTTACAAAACGTTGCCAAATGTCTGAAACTGCAGCAAATCTGTCGGTCTTCACACGTTCCGCACGGGTGTCCTTGTTGTCAAAGCGCAAGTACCTCATGATTTCTTTGTAGCAGTCACGGGACATCGTCTCCTTGATTACAGGCACACCATATTTTTCTGACCAAGACTCGATCATTGCACCAATTGGGCAGAGAGTTGCTCGTAGAAACAGAACGGCTATGAAAGCCATAAGCTCACTGACAAAAAGGCTCCAGGTGTCATTTGTTCTGTGGGCTTCATGGTTGGTGCACTCTGTGATGATCAGAAGCATCTCCATGTTGAACAAACACAGAAAGCTCTGAAGTCTACTCGTTATCCGACGCTGCAGGAAAGAAAATAAATAAATATTTTAATTATATACAGTATCACTTCCGTTTTACTGCACTTTGCTTTGTTTTAGTTTTGATACATGACAAAATTTTTGCTTTTTTACTAAGAAAACGAAAACAAAAAAGCAATATACACACTGCTAATCTACACAATTATAAATATTTATACAAACACAACACAAAAATGTCTAACAAACAGAAATATTACCTTGGCATGTTCTGTAGGTCCTGCCCTCTCTTGGAATACAGCCTCTGCATGGAATTCTTGCTGCTGCAGGTGTCCAGCACCTACAGTCTCCCAAACTGTCCCATCCTTTGCTTTCACGCTTGATGCTGATATGTTTTTCTTTGTTTCTGAACGTTTTTTTCTGGGAGGGCTGCACTGCTCTTTATCAGATTCACCACTGGTATCCTCATCTGTAGAAAGTTCTAAGTTCAACTCGGTGTCTGAATCATCTACTTTGTCAAAAGCTAGTTCCTCTCCTCCATCGGACTCACAGTCATCCACAGCAGTCAGTAATTCCAACACTTCTGAAACAGTGTAGGTCTTATTGGGGGCCATAATGTTTCTGTTTGTTCCACATACCACAGAAGGGTACAAAATAATGATTCACTCCTGTCTGTGTCTGCTTTTATACTGCTCTGACTTAAGGGGGGAAGTGCAAGCAGAGTCTTACCTGGTGAAAACATTGGAATGCAGTCGGGTGTGGTGGGGGTGTCTGAGTTGAGTACACACATATTTATAACAAAAGGCAGTTAATGGTCCAATAATTGTTCAGGAAAAGGAGGGGGTTTGTCCTCAGGATCTTGAAAATTCAGTCATCCTAGTGTTAAAAGTAGAAAACACATTGCTATCTAAAATAAACAAAACACAGTTATTTAAAAGTAGAAAACACATTGCTATCTAAAAAAAACTAATAATATATACATATATACAAAGTGTATATGTGTGTATATATATATGTGTGTATATATATATATATATTGTATATATAATGTATATATATATATATATATATATATATATTTATATATATATATATATATATATATATATATATATATATGTATATATATTTATATATATATATTTATATATATATATTTATATATATTTATATGTGTGTGTGTGTGTGTACTGTATTTAGACTTCCTCGGACGTCACTGGACCCACTCTGTCGCCAGTGGACTCCTCATAAACCATGGTGTGGATTTTATATTGAAGTCTCTCACGCTGTAATGCGGGCATACGTTTAAGGGGACCAGCCAACGACAACAGAAAATGATCTACTGCATCGAGGGGAGGTGGTGGTGGGGGCAGTGTGGCAGCCATGTCACTTCTTTTATTCAAAAATTCTAGCACATTACGCTCAAAGTCATTGCGCTGCATGGGTCCCTGCTCCCTACGGGGTCTCTTCCGCGCTGATCCTGTAAAGAACACAGTACATGTGTTGAATGTTAGATGAGCTTTCAATTAATTGTTCTTATGAGTTTACATATGTTCTGTTTGTGTGTGTGTGTGTGTGTGTGTGGGTGGGTGTGTTTTGAAGTGGGGGAGATTTTGCCACCACTGGATCAGTTGTGTGTGTATTTGTGTCTGTGGTTTTTTGACACTAAATCTACAAAAAAAGTACGATGAGAGTCACACCTGGGGCACACGAGGAAGGTGCTGGCATCACAGGTGCTGGCATCACAGACGTGGTGGATGATGGTACTGGAAAAGGAGAAGACGTTCTCACTGGAGCAGGAGTTGTCACTGCGGAGGCGGTTTGAGCCAGCTCCAACACACCTACGTCAATGGTTTCTGTGAATCAAATAACAAATAAAAAATTTATTTAACTTGAAATACATATAACAACATTGCAGTATGTCTGTGAGTCACAACTTACCAAGAATAGACGAGGCCTCGAATGCTGCTGAATCGTCTTCAGCCTCCTCTTGGTCTTGCGTCTCGTCGTAAGCGGCCTGGTCCTCTGTGTAGCTGTCCACATCTGTCCTGTCCTGCATGTTGCCACTGGTTGGACGTGGCGTGACAAATGGCTTCATGAAGGACATGACCGCCATGTACTTCCATTTCACAGTGTTGTCTGCGGCTGCACCACTCCTGTTTCTGTCTCGATCCTTCTTCACTTCCTTTGCGTATGTGTCACGAAGACTTTTCCACCTCTTCTTGCATGCTTCCACTAAACAAAGGCATTGAAAAACGTTAAATGTGTTGGCTATACTTTGTGATAGCTGAAATCATTCTTATTTTTATCCAATTTGTGATGTAGTTTGAAGGTTATGATTGTTTGAACAAACTGTGAAATAAGGGGCAGATATATTAAGATTTCATCTTCTTTCTGCTCCCTTCATTTTATCCTACTTGTATTGTTGTATCTGATGAAACTGTCTTGTATTGTTCTTTTATTGATGTTTATTCATTCATTTTAAAAGAACAATACAAGACAGTTTCATCAGATACAAGAATACAAGTAGGATAAAATGAAGGGAGCAGAAAGAAGATGAAATCTTATTATATCTGCCCCTAAACATCAAATCAAAATCAAATCGGCTAGCAGAGAAGAAGAACGTTAACGTTAATAACGTTAATTGTGAACGTTAAACGTTAAACTTACCCGATGTATTGAGTTCATCACTGACACTACGCCAGGCAACGAGCTTTTTATTTCTGTCTCTGTAGAGGACATTTGACTGGTCGTAAAGGACTGGATGGGTACACACAGCAACGATGAGTTTCTCCTCCATTGTACACAACTTCGCGCTTTCTTTCTGTCCAACAAACAATACGTCACACAGTTGCGCATGCGCACAACCGTCCCCTCGTTCCGCGTCACATAGCTCCACCCCGACTCTCCCTGATTGGTTGACACACCAACCAATCAGGTAGAGTTGAGCGGCGTTTGAACGTTTGAACCGCGAAAACTTCAGCTCAGCTGAAG
>JBBPBX010011996.1:37065-54846 GCA_038048925.1 Garcialebias charrua | reverse complement strand
TGAGACTAACCTGTATACCGGTAAATAAAGGTTGAATTGCACTGAATTTTTTTCCCCCACTCGTGAACAAAACCCCAAGATACTTTTGGATGTCTCGTGGTAATTGGGTTGACCTGGCAACCCAATTTTCATGACTTTCATGTATGCCAATTTTTCTAAAGGAAACCTTCATAAGCCTAGATGTAGCCACACACCCAAACAGAAGTCAGCACGTTGCTTATTTTTCAAATGATCTAACTCACAAGGCTTAGGTACATGCATATTTGGTGACAGCCATCTTGGATTTGGAACTGGCTAACTTATTTTGAAAGATAAACTTTTTTACAGTAGCCACACATAAAAATGGAAGTCGATACCTGACTTATTTTTCAAGTTCTCTTGCTCACAACATGCACGGATGAACAGAGGGTACAGTATTTCTAATTCTCTCTTTTCGCTCTGTGATGGAGGACAAAAATACAGGTAATCTTTGGTGGGGTAGTAGCTGAGAGTAACAGTAAACACATCCTCCATGTACTCACATGTATGTATTAATGTCAATTCAGGACAAAATGTGAAATCTACTGCATCTGGTGAAATATGATTCTGACTGAAAATAGCGACAAATCTAAAACGGTTCAGTGCTCAGCGTCAGATCAATGCGTAACAAAATGAGTTTGTTGGAGCGAAGCAGAGAGGTTGTCAGTTTGTGCTTAAAATGAATGCAAAAATAGATCTGGTTGATCAACACAACTTGTACCTTTAAAAAAAACAGTACAGAGTAAAATCAAGGTTAAAAATAAAGACAAAAACAAACGTGCACATTTCACAGTGAACGGTTAGACTCTGCAGCACAGAGACCGAGGCAAGCAGAAACTAAAACCTGGCAAGCACAAAATTCATAATACTTTGTAAACAAATCGGAGACTTTAAACGTCTATTGTTGGTTGAGACTTCGGTTCTGGAATAAAAAGTACATACAACCCTGAAGCAAAGTCAAACATTACAACAAAGCGGTTTTAATTGCAAGCTCGGGGAAGGCTTGTAAAGGTCCTGGAATCACCACTGGATGTAGATTGTGGGCTCCCTCTAATTACAGTATTGTGCACAAAAGGGTCTGGAGGACAGATGCAAAGGTTTGACGCCATCTGCCATCCACAATTACTTCTTTGAGAAAAGTGATCGCTAAAAATGAGTTCTAATTGCAATTCTGATTTTTTTTTATCTTTTTTCGGCTGCTCCCTTCTTCAGGGGTCACCACAGCGAGCTGAGTCGCACAAAGACTTGGCAATTATTTTTACGCCAGATGCCCTTCGACCACCGAGCTACCACAGCCATCAGTGTGGAGCAGAGAGCTGCCATCTAGGGCACATGGGGGAGCAGATGGTGGGGGCTAAGGGCCTTGCTCAAGAGCCCAGAGTGGGGCAAATGAAGGTGGAGACAGGTGTGGGTGCTTCACCAATCCCACCCACATTTTGATGTTGTCTGTACCGGGAGTTGAACACAGGCTCACCTTCTCTAACCTCTGCTCCACCACTCCCAATTGCAATTCTTTATGTAATCATTAATACGATTGTACAAAACTTTTTATGTCTGAACAACGTTGAAAGACTGACTCTAATTTGCATTCTTTTATTTTCACCAGTTCAATGGGTCAACACAGACACACCTTTATTCCTCTCTCAAACCATTGTTCCTCTCTATCAAGGATGTGAACATCTTCATCCCTGAAAGAGTGACCGTTGGCCTGGAGATGAGTTTAGACCACGGTCTACACTCATCTCCAGGCCAGCGGTCACTCTTTCAGGGATGAAGATGTTCACATCCTTGATAGAGAGGAACGATGGTTTGAGAGAGGAGTAAAGGAGGCCATCTTTGTGAAAAGAAACCGTCCATCATTAAACAGAGGTGGAGGCCTCCGGGTTCAACTGTCCCCCTCTTACAATGCTGTTATTGCTAGTATCACTCAGCCCTCTGTGAATAGCAAACAACCATCAGGGTGCTAACGATCCATCGTTAGGCTGATGGTCCTCCTTGATCATGTGAGCAGCTGGTTTCGGCTGTCATCAGCAAACTGGTTGATCCACTGTGAGAGGGTGCTATTTATAAGACTGAGCTGAATACAGCATCTCAGACTGAGGAAGTCTTTCGGACGAAAGACGAAATGTTTCTACAATTTTTTGGCTTTGTTTTGTTTTGTTTTTTGAATGTCCAGAGGACCAGACTTAGCTTTTTTTGATTGTAGTGAAAGGTTTATTGTTATATTTGGTGTATTTGATGACCAACAAATATTTTATTGGTGCATTTTTCTGACAACCATCAGCCAGCATTCAGTGGTGGACAGTGTAATCTGTTAATGTGAGAGCTGATTTAGGAATTGTTCAGATTCTCACACACTGTGCACCTGCCTGAAGCTGTAGAGTTATCGCCTTGCTTGTTTTTATCCGGTTCCCAAGGAACCTTGGTGTGTGAGCTGAGCAGAGCAGCTGGGAATGTTTATTCAGATCAGATGCTGCAGTGTAATTTAGTACAACTTTGGCATGAAATTCTCCCGAGCCTCTACCTGCTTTGATTGATGGTGGCGCAAAGTTTAACGTGCAGAAAAACTCATGTTTAAAAACTACATTACTGTTTGTGGAATTAAAGTGGAGTTTACTGTTTTTATGAATGACGTTACAGCAGCATGTGTAGTGTAAGAGGCTCTTTGTCAAACACAAACAGGATATGGGGTGCCGCTTGTAAAGTTACACAGTCAAAAATTAACAGCAATATTTTGGCTTATTTAGCTTTTCATGAGAAAAAACATGTTTGTTTTTTTCAAAGTCATGTTTTCACCATGTTATTCAAACATGTATAAATGTCATAGTTCCAAACTAAATATTTAATACACAAGCTACATATTTAATTTCTAAGCAAAACATTTAATTCCTAAACCAAATGTTTAATTTGCTACCTAAATATTTAGCTCAGGCCTAAATATTTAATTTGCTAGCTAAATATTTAGCTTGTTAGCTAAATATTTACCAGTAACTCATGTGACCCCTGTGACGTAACATTCGGGGCAGTTGAGTTTGGCTTTTATTTTGATAGTCCACTTCCACTTTTAGGCACAAATTTTTCATATTAACTAAATGTTTAGCTCAGACCTAAATATTTAACTTGCAAATTAAACATTTAGGTCCAAGCTAAATATTTAGTTAGCAAATTAAATATTTAGTTTAGGAAGTAAATGTTTAGCTTAGCAATTAAATATTTAGTTTGGAAACTATATATTTAGCTTGGATAATAAATATTTAGCTTGGTAATTAAATATTTAATTTACACCTAAATATGTAGTTTACTAACAAAATATTTAACTTGCAAGTTAAATATTTAGTTTGTAAACTAAATATTTAGCTTGTAAATTAAATAATTAGTTTGGATCCATGACATTTATAAACGTATGGTGAAAATAGGACTTTGAAAAAAACAAACCTTTTTTTCTTATGAAAGGCTAAGTAAACCAAAAATATTGCTGTTAATTTTTGACTTTGTAACTTTACAAACAGCACCCCATAGCACAGGAAGGCAGCGAGTGAAGTTAACACAAACACAAAACCAACTGCACCTTTATCTATTACCATTTGTTTATGTTTATGTTTATTAAATTTGTTCACTTTTTTTTTTTACAAAAGAAACAATACAAGACAATCCCATAAATGATAATGTACAAAATATTAAAAAAATGAAAGGTAGCAGAAAGAAGAATAAATCTTATTATAATCTGCCCCTTTTTTCCAACAATCAGATTAAACAAAAATAATCTTCAACCAACAGTACAAAATGACTAACTCTTTCTAATTTTCTAACTAATACAATACACATTACGCTATTTCATATACTGTATATTTTTTAACACATTCGTTTTGATCATTTTCTTAAATATAGACCTTGACTTGGCATTTTTAACTACATTCTCCAAGCCATTCCATAATCTAATTCCCTGGATTGAGGTAGAACGTGTCAGGCTCTGTCCCTGTCTGTTTCTTTATGTTTATTTGTGTTTTCCTCCTGTCTTTTTGTCATTCTGAGCTTTGTGATTCCTGTTTATCTCATTCAGTCTCTGTCATTTTCCCACTCACTTTTCAATCTGTCTCTCTGTGCTCAAGCCTGTAGCCTTAATCATTCACACCTGTCTCATCAGCCACCTGCCAAGCTGAACTCATTACTCACTCTTTCTGCCTTATAAAAAGCCTTCATCTCCTCCACTTTGTGTCCGGTCATTGTTCTGTTCACACAGACAATTCAGTCCTCACCTCTCCACTCTGATGTCCTTCTCTGTTTCTGCTCCAGTTTGAGTTTTTGGCTGCCCTGACAGCATTTTTGTTTAAAATAAATTATTATTATTTTAAACTCCTGCCTCGTTCGCTTTCCTGCACGTGGGTCTAACACCAGAGGAACCTGACAGAATGACCGGACCAGACCCAGACCCAGCAGGTTTTGTGAACAGTACCGAGCGCTGCTCAGAATGGGACCGACTCCACCAGGTAACCCGTAAATATATTGACACTGTAGCCACTTCCTATGATCTACAGGAGAGGTTGGTGGCCAGTGATGACTTTATACAGGTGTTTACCCGGTTGGAGATAGTAGGTGATGACCCATGGCTGTTTGGACTGTTTGCTGAAGCCTGGACCGAGAGAGAAAGGTCACACTCTCGTCTCCTGCAAACTATTGCCCTGCCCTTGGTGCCAGCCACTGTGGTCTCGCCCTCGGATCCGGAGCCATCTTGCTCAGTGGGTGTCAACAGTGTCCCACTTGCCGGCCCTGCTTCTCGCCGCCGCAGAAGGAGAGGTCGACGTGGGACACAAGCCCTCTCTCCACCTGCTCCGGTTCTTCTGGTCTCGCCGCCTGCAGAACATGACGCTTCGGCTGCTGCAGACCACGACGCTTCGGCTGCTGCAGACCACGACGCTTCGGCTGCTGCAGACCACGACGCTTCGGCTGCTGCAGACCACGACGCTTCGGCTGCTGCAGACCACGACGCTTCGGCTGCTGCAGACCACGACGCTTCGGCTGCTGCAGACCACGACGCTTCGGCTGCTGCAGACCACGACGCTTCGGCTGCTGCAGACCACGACGCTTCGGCTGCTGCAGACCACGACGCTTCGGCTGCTGCAGACCACGACGCTTCGGCTGCTGCAGACCACGACGCTTCGGCTGCTGCAGACCACGACGCTTCGGCTGCTGCAGACCACGACGCTTCGGCTGCTGCAGACCACGACGCTTCGGCTGCTGCAGACCACGACGCTTCGGCTGCTGCAGACCACGACGCTTCGGCTGCTGCAGACCACGACGCTTCGGCTGCTGCAGACCACGACGCTTCGGCTGCTGCAGACCACGACGCTTCAGACCACGACGCTTCGGCTGCTGCAGACCACGACGCTTCGGCTGCTGCAGACCACGACGCTTCGGCTGCTGCAGACCACGACGCTTCGGCTGCTGCAGACCACGACGCTTCGGCTGCTGCAGACCACGACGCTTCGGCTGCTGCAGACCACGACGCTTCGGCTGCTGCAGACCACGACGCTTCGGCTGCTGCAGACCACGACGCTTCGGCTGCTGCAGACCACGACGACGTCTCAGAGGGGCCCGACGACGAGGGTCCAGACGACGACGTCTCAGAGGGGCCCGACGACGAGGGTCCAGACGACGACGTCTCAGAGGGGCCCGACGACGAGGGTCCAGACGACGACGTCTCAGAGGGGCCCGACGACGAGGGTCCAGACGACGACGTCTCAGAGGGGCCCGACGACGAGGGTCCAGACGACGACGTCTCAGAGGGGCCCGACGACGAGGGTCCAGACGACGACGTCTCAGAGGGGCCCGACGACGAGGGTCCAGACGACGACGTCTCAGAGGGGCCCGACGACGAGGGTCCAGACGACGACGTCTCAGAGGGGCCCGACGACGAGGGTCCAGACGACGACGTCTCAGAGGGGCCCGACGACGAGGGTCCAGACGACGACGTCTCAGAGGGGCCCGACGACGAGGGTCCAGACGACGACGTCTCAGAGGGGCCCGACGACGAGGGTCCAGACGACGACGTCTCAGAGGGGCCCGACGACGAGGGTCCAGACGACGACGTCTCAGAGGGGCCCGACGACGAGGGTCCAGACGACGACGTCTCAGAGGGGCCCGACGACGAGGGTCCAGACGACGACGTCTCAGAGGGGCCCGACGACGAGGACGTCTCAGACGACAACGTCTCAGAGGGAACCGCCGACCGACGGTGTTCCGGCCGACGACGGTGGCGATGGGCGCCTTCCGTATCTGGCTGTTGGTGATGGGCGACCTCCTGGGCGCCCCTCGGATCTGGCTGATGGTGATGGGATGGCTGATGGTGATGGGCGACCTCCTGGGCGTCCCCCGGATCTGGCTGATGTTGGCCCGCCGTCCTGCCTGTTGCCTCCCTCCGCCCGCCCTTGTTCTTGTGGGGTCCGTCTTAGGGGTGTCAGGTGCCACCCTTGAGGGAGGGGTTATGTCAGGCTCTGTCCCTGTCTTTTTGTCATTCTAAGCTTTGTGATTCCTGTTTATCTCATTCAGTCTCTGTCATTTTCCCACTCACTTTTCAATCTGTCTCTCTGTGCTCAAGCCTGTAGCCTTAATCATTCACACCTGTCTCATCAGCCACCTGCCAAGCTGAACTCATTACTCACTCTTTCTGCCTTATAAAAAGCCTTCATCTCCTCCACTTTGTGTCCGGTCATTGTTCTGTTCACACAGACAATTCAGTCCTCACCTCTCCACTCTGATGTCCTTCTCTGTTTCTGCTCCAGTTTACCAGAGTGAGATTTTGGCTGCCCTGACAGCATTTTTGTTTAAAATAAATTATTATTATTTTAAACTCCTGCCTCGTTTGCTTTCCTGCACGTGGGTCTAACACCAGGAACCTGACAGAACGTCCCTTCAAACTAGTTCTGAATTGTGGTTTTACAAACATCTCTGTCCCCTTAAAGGTTCAGTATGCAGTTTCTGTAGAACTGCAGCAGTTAGAAATATTTTCAACAGGCAAAGCATTCTGATCCCTCCCCCTCAGAGCCATATGTGGCTCTGCCCCCTTGTGGTCTGTTGAATTTCAAATTCAAGCTCTGTTTTTATTGGCTGATTCAAATTCAAGCTCTGTTTTTATTGGCTGATTCAAATTCAAGCTCTGTTTTTATTGGCTGGTTACAAACTCTGTTTTTATTGGCTGGAAAATGGCGGGTCANCTGTTTTTATTGGCTGATTCAAATTCAAGCTCTTGTTTTTAGAAATATTTTCAACAGGCAAAGCATTCTGATCCCTCCCCCTCAGAGCCATATGTGGCTCTGCCCCCTTGTGGTCTGTTGAATTTCAAATTCAAGCTCTGTTTTTATTGGCTGATTCAAATTCAAGCTCTGTTTTTATTGGCTGGTTACAAACTCTGTTTTTATTGGCTGGAAAATGGTGGGTCACCTTTTCTTTTTAGAAATGCTTATTTACCACCTGGAGAAGCAAGGGGACAATTTTTTTTTTTTTTTTCAGAGATTACCTGGCTAACATCAGTCTGTCAGGAGGTAGTGACAGAGTGAAGAAATATGTTCATAAAAAAAGCTACATACTGAAGCTTTAAGATTATAACAACTTTGTCTTTTAACAAAATGCATTTGGATATTTAAAGGTAATGCATTATTTTGAGCCCTATACATAACTGATAAAATATTATAGTCTACCAAATCATGGAACTTCAATAACTTCAGTTGATAAAATAATGTACTTGATGGATGACGGTAATGTTTTCTAGTGATAATTCTTACAGCTCTTTTCTGTAATACAAAAATAGGCTTTGTGATTGTTTTACACGCATTCCCCCAAACATCAATACAATAGATTAAGTGTGGAACAATGATTGTGTTATACAACAAATACAGAGCTTTATCATTCAATAGGTCTCTGACTTTGTACAGTACTGCAATCGATTTAGCTATTTTTATTCTTACAGAATTTATGTGTTGTTTCCATGTCAGTTTGTCATCAATGATAACACCCAAAAACTTCACCTCACTCACTCTACAAATCTCAACACCCTCAATTTTGAGTGGAACATCAACAGTTTTCTTTTTATTACTGAATATCATGTAATTAGTTTTTTCTAGATTTAATGATAATTTATTTATTTTAAACCAAGTTTGTATCTTGGCAAATTCTGTCTTTATCAATTCCAACATTTGTTCTATATCTTCACCTAAACAGAAAAATGTGGTATCATCAGTACACATTTAAGGAGTCCTGACACATTTACCAAGTCATTCACATATAAAATACATAGTTCCCATGTGACGTCACATCTGTGGGTTGTCCTGTTTGACCCTCCCACATGTAGGCTTAAGCAGCAGTTGGAGCGCGTTCTACTGGATGTCCATTTTTCACGTTGTTTTTTTTGTTAATTTCTAATTAATTGCAATGGTTACTTCGTGTTGTGTCAGTGGGTGTTCCAGTCGGGTAGACGTTTGGGCAACGCGCAGGTTTCACTTAATCAAAAAAAAAGTAAACGTGAAGGATTTATTTCATCGGAGAAACACAACCGCCCCATCTCTGCTTGGATCTGCTCAGAAGACATCGTGCTTTTGGCCGGTAAACAAAATATTCTACATAAATCATTTTGTGAAACTATGTCAGAACAATGTTAGAGTACAACTGTCTGTGTGTTAGAGCTGTTTTTTTTATTTATTATTTAGCGACACCGTCTTGCATGCTGTGGTTAGCTTAGCATCTCGCTAACGGACAACGGCCTCCTCACGGTCCACCGGGACCGGCGGGGAGACCGTCCCAGTTGGAGAAGGAGGACGGGAGCCAAGTCGTGCGGGCGACGCGTCGGTCCCATGGGACGTGCCCCCGCGGCCGCGACGGATCCACGCCGTCCGACCTGAACTCGACGGACCCTCCGCTCCAGTGCTAACAACATGCTAACTTCCAACACGGTAACACTCAAGTGCTGGTTCTGGTCTGTGTTCAGCCTGGACTGTTTGTGTTGGCTGTGTGTTATTTTAGTTAAACCTTTTTTTAGCTGGTTAGATATGATTGAGACAGTTTACACATCTTTTTTGGATTTAAAGCTGTGAAGCTCTGCGCTGTGAAGCCGGTGTGCTGTGAAGCCGGTGTGCGCTCTTTGTAGTAATTAAATAATTAATGATATCGGAGTAACTACTTTGTGACAAGTTGTCTGATTCGTCTGCCATGATTTCTTTCTCAAACTCATTTAACTCGACCACTGCCAGTTTGCTCTTGTTCCTTGGTGAAGCTGTGGTAGCTCGTGTTTTTGTCCATATAATTTGCTCTGCTAGTTCGCCATTTTGCCTTCTCTGCCTTCAGATGTGGTGCGGAAGCCGGTATGGGGGTGTGTCTGGGAACTATGTATAGCTTTGTTCCAAGTACAGAGCCTTGGGGAACTCCACATGTGATATTACAGAGGTCAGATCTTACATCATTTATTTGTACAAATTGTTTCCTATCTTTCAAGTAGCTAGATACCCACTGTAATGCTGGTCCTCTAATACCATATTTGTTCAGTTTTTCAAGGAGAATGGTGTGATCAATAGTATCGAATGCTTTTTTTAAATCAACAAAAATACTGATACAATATTGTTTTTGATCGACAGCAGTAGTTATTTGTGCCATTAATTCCATGAGAGCCATTGATGTAGAGTTTTTTGCTCTAAACCCAACCCATTTCATTGTCTTTACATTAACCTTTGTATTGTCTTTTAGGGGGGAAATGAGTCACGCATGTTTTTATTTATTTATGATTTTGTTGTAGTCAAAAAAGAACCCCCTTTTTAACAAAGCCTAATTTTTTTATTTTTTAATACATTTTGACCGATTTTTAAAAACTGCTCTCATAACCTCAAAGTAACTTTACTACATGTTCCTGAAAGTAAAAATCATCTACGTTGAAAAACAATGGAAATGTAACATTTTAACATATTTATTATTCCATAAAATAATATATTCTTCAGTATTTTTTCATTTAAACTCTACCACTTTATTTTATATTAGCCCCATTACATTGTCATCGAGGGACACACTGGTAGTGGGGTCTGGGGAGTCCTCCTCCATAAAATTTTGAATAAAGCAAATGCCATTTCCTGCATTCCTGTGCATTTTAGCTGGTTGTTAAACATTTACATTTATTTAAATAAGTAACCACTTGATTCAATAACTATTTTAGAAGTGGCCTGACCAACAGCTCTCCTTGTGTGAATAGAACATTCTCCACTTCTCTCACGCATCCTAACACCCACAACCTGGTTGACAACACTACGATAAAGCCTTCCACGGATTCGGAAACCTTACTCTCTCAAATCCAAAGTTTTCGATTACAAAAACCTTTAAGGCTGTGGTATCTTTACAGCGGAACTGTATTTGTTCCGTTGTGCATGTCCCCGGTTTAAAGGTGAATAATGCACAAAAAAAGAACATTTCACCTAGATTGTCTTACTTTGATTCCACACATTTAAAGCATGTTTCTCACCAAGTTTGTGGAAATTCTACTGTGGGTTTTAAAGACATGTCAGCTTTAATGCACTTAACACACAGTGTCTAGTTTGTGTTTAGGCAAATTAAATAAAAACAACAACATTACCATAGACTGTTTTTTACTTGTGTTCAATACTACTCATCTAAAGGATGTTTCTCACCAAGTTTGAGGACAATAAGTTATGGGGTTTAAAGGAAATTCAATTGTAATGCATGTCCACACTACATGTGCTTATAGGCCAATTAAATAATGAAAACAACAATACCACTATCTAACAAGGTTGAGTCAGGTCCTCTGAAAGGAATTGTCTATCATTAAACAGAAAAACATCCTTTAGATGAGTAGTGAAAAAGTCTATTAGCAATGTTTTTTTATTTGCCTACACGAGCAGTGCTGACTTAACACTGTGTATTAAAGTGCTTTAAATTTGAAATGCCTTTAAAACAACACAGCTGAATTTTCACAAATTTGGTGAGAAACACGATTTAAAGGTGTGGAATCAAAGTAAGAAATTCTGGGGGAATCTTACAACGATTTCTCCGGTAGATTTTTGACCGGACCAATCAGAGAACAGAAGGGGCGGAGTTTTTGGCCCCTAACCCACGCCCCCACCTGTCCCAGCGCAGCCAGCGAGCAGCCGCATGTTCTCATTCAAAGCGATGCAAAGCGATGCAGGACTGTTTTATATGTGACACAAATTTATTAATTTCCCCTTCTTAATCCCTTATCTGGAGTTTTCTTTTGTTTTTTTTCCCAAAAGTCAAGTAATCGCTCCCTCCTCCTTCTCCTCCTCACCCTCCGCTGAGTGAAATGAACAAGGAAATGCCTCAGGTTGTCACGAGAGAATTAAAGTCAGGTTTTACGTTGCTGCCCGAGTCCCATCAGATTTCCTGGTCTTCTGGTGTGTTGGACCAGCGCTCCATGGTTTTATTTTATTTTATTAGGACGTTTTATTAACATATAAACACAGAATATCCAAAGGCAGCGAGAGAAAATTCAGCAGGAGGCGGAGCTGAAGTCAAGTTCAGAAGACCACGGGGGAGCGCGCAGCCAACGAGCATTCGCATGTTCTCATTCAAAGCGATGCAGGACTGTTTTATATGTGACACAAATTTATTAATTTCCCCTTCTTAATCCCTTATCTGGAGTTTTCTTTTCTTTTTTTTTGCCAAAAGTAAGTGATCATCGCTCCCTCCTCCTCCTCCTCATCCTCCTCTCCCTCCGCTGAGTGAAATGAACAAGGAAACGTCTCAGGTTGTCACGAGAGATTTAAACTCGGGTTTTAAGTTGCTGCCCGAGTCCCATCAGATTTCCTGGTCTTCTGGTGTGTTGGACCAGCGATCCATGGTTTTATTTTATTTTATTAGGACGTTTTATTAACATATACAGAATATGCAACGGAGCGAGAGAAAATTCAGCAGGAGGCGGAGCTGAAGTCAAGTTCAGCAGACCACGGGGGAGCAGCCATCAGCAGAGGCCACGCCTCCAGCAAGAATCGGTTGTCAATGGAGAGGTCCCAGACCCTTGTCTGAAGCGAAGTGAAGGACAAGGGTCTGGTTTTAACTAGGGATGTCCCGATCCGATCACGTGATCCGAAACCGGGTCCTGATCACGTGATTTCAGACTCGACTCGACTCGGGCGTTACACACCAATCAGGGATCGGATATATATGTGTATATTTATTCTAAACACAAACGGGAATATTATATTAACTGTATGTTGAGTTACAGAGTCAAATTGTCTCGGAACAAAACATGCACAATAGTTTTGCAGCAGTGCCTGCCGTAAAGCGGTGACTGTCGTAAAAAAGAAGCGGAACGCGGCATTAACTTGAAGTGGAGGCAGCGATGTCTGTCGTGTGGAGATATTTTAAAGTGGATGACAAATGGAAAGTTCGTATTTCAAGAGGAGGTAAGGAAAAGGCTGCATTTAACACAACAAACCTGATTAGGCACATCAGAAACAAACACCCGACACAATACACAGAGTTTAACCAGACAACGCAGCCCAGCTC
Organism: Garcialebias charrua; assembly: GCA_038048925.1. Taxonomy (NCBI): domain Eukaryota; kingdom Metazoa; phylum Chordata; class Actinopteri; order Cyprinodontiformes; family Rivulidae; genus Garcialebias; species Garcialebias charrua. The sequence goes on along the minus strand of JBBPBX010011996.1, from coordinate 42,315 downwards.
ATGCTGCAAGAGACTTTATAATTTATATTTATCTCATAAAGAAAAACATACACTTCCTTCTGTGAAGCCACAGGAGGAGAGTTAAGGAGTGCTGTTCAGAAAAGCATGTTACTAGCCTTATTTTATAAAACTGACACTTTAAGTTTATTTGTTTACATGCCTGCTCAGGTTCTGGTTCTGCTCAGGTTCTGGTTCTGCTCAGGTTCTAGTTCTGCTCAGGTTCTGGTTCTGCTCAGGTTCTGGTTCTGCTCAGGTTCTGGTTCTGCTCAGGTTCTAGTTCTGCTCAGGTTCTGGTTCTGCTCAGGTTCTGGTTCTGCTCAGGTTCTGGTTCTGCTCAGGTTCTGGTTCTGCTCAGGTTCTGGTTCTGCTCAGGTTCTAGTTCTGCTCAGGTTCTGGTTCTGCTCAGGTTCTAGTTCTGCTCAGGTTCTGGTTCTGCTCAGGTTCTGGCCAGGTTCTGGTCAGGTTGTGGTCATGTTCTGGTACACTGTAAATGGAAACATGGTATTTAATTAAAAATAGTAAATTGACTTAAATCAGTTTTCATCAAATAGTGATTAAGACTCACTTTTAGTAAGTTACTTGTAATTTGTGGTCAAAAAATCTCAGTAGCTCAGTTAACTTGAGCTCGTTTCATTTAGAAAAAGTAAGTTTTTGATAAGTGTGAACAAATCCCGTATCATATCGCGATAAAAAGACATCTCGCGCATGCTCAGAATAGAACCACACACGCACACTGCGCATGCCTCATTTTTGAGCGCGTTTCACTCTTCTCTTGGGAAATATCGTAACAGATACCAGTAAGTATGTTTTTTTAATCATAATGTATGAAGTTGGTATTTAAATGTTTTTTAACAGGCGATGTTGGTGTGCATTTCTCGCAGAAATATGGGTATTGTCTCAGCTCGTGTTAGCTAACGGTAGAGCTAGCCAACTAATGATATTTAACATAAACCTAGCTAGTGGCAATATTCCACAATATAATTTTAAATTTTCGTTTGAGGCAATTGTGCTCTCGCGTGCCGTGGAAGTTAAGAGTCGCAGGGAAAAGAAAGGTGGAGGCACGCGGGGTGTCTTCCCCCAGTTGCTTCTTAGCAGCTAAGCTAAAAAGGATACACGAGTGAGTCGCACAGACTGCAAACACTTAAAAAAATAATAGCAACCTGAACCAAACGTTTGGTTCTGCTGCCCCTTGGCTTGTTGATCACGGATCAGACAGGCCACCAAAACCTCCCATTTCAGTCTGCTCAACAACTACTAGCTAGCTTCTGTTAGCTGTGCAAAGGGTCCCTGTGTGAAACGGTGAGCATCTTCTTCTTTCGGCTTTTCCCTTTTCAGGGGTCGCCACAGCGAGTCATCCTCCTCCACCTCACTGTCCTCTGCATCCTCATGTCCTCACTCCAACTACCTTCATGTCCTCTCTAACTGCATCCATATATCTTCTCTTTGTCTTTTTCCTGGCAGCTGCAGCTGCATTTGTACTCGGACCCACACAAATATCTGAGCTTGACATGTAATGAATAAGTGATTATTCTCATGTGTAATGTAATTCGAACTGTAAAACTAAAATAGTTTTTTTCTTAATTTTCTAATTTATAACCACAAGTCTGGTTAATGTTATTACAGGAAATCCCTGTTTGGAAAAGCATCTTCAAGCTTGAAGAATGGCAGGCACAATTCCCTTTATTGGTGACGCTTCATGTGAGTAAAATCCATCACCATTAAATGACTTATTCATTTATCTATTCATCTTAAACATCAGAATGAATGTGTCATAAGGCCCTCTCACACTTGAACGTTTTAGACAACTCATGCCAACTTGTGAAAATTTAGGAGATATCTATAGTGCAGCTATGTTTACTCTTTAAGATTTTTATTCCTGTTAATGTGACGAGACATTTCCATTTATTAACAGATGACAGCATTGATGAAACATATGGTGTGAATGTGCAGTTTGAATCTGATGAAGAGGTAAAGGTTTTTTTTCATGATGTTACAGGTAGTCCCCGACTTACGAGCGAGTTCCGTTACAACGAGGCGCTCGTAACACGGAAATCTCGTAAATTGGAACGGCCGCCACGTGTCTCGTAAGTCCGGAATTTCGCTCGTAAGTTGGAACGGTTTTGCTAGCGCGACTACAAACACTTGTTTTTCATCGAAAAACTGCTTATGAGTGCATAAAAATGATCGGAAACGTGTGTCCACATGTTTAGCTAACGAACTGTGGTGAAAAAACACAGAAAAACTCGGTATTTTTTGCGTTTTTTCCAAAAATTCGCCAGCTCGTAAGTCCGGAACCTCGTAAGTAAGAGCGCTCGTAAGTTGGGGACTACCTGTATATTCCTTTTTGTTCTCAGCTTTCTGCACAACGAACTGACCCTCATTGAAAATAAGATTCACCTGACTTTGAATTTCACTGATGAAAGTTATTGTAAATTTTGTCCTCAGAAGCTTTGGAACATCCAGATGTTTGTGCTCAAAATAAATTATAAAAGTAATCATTTTTCTGGTTTGCAGGAAGGAGATGAAGACCAGTTTGGAAAAGTACGAGATGAACACTCAGATGAATACGGTGAAGGAGATATATTATTATTAATAATAATAATTAATATTTTGAAATTGTTTGTGTTTTTCACACGCACAGTTCAGTATTGTACCATGCTGGCGAGTGCTCAGAGTGAAGCAGAAAAGGAACGTATCATAGGGAAAATGGAGTCGGATCAGGAGCTGTCAAAAATCCTCTACCAGCTTCAGGAGACCGAGAAGGAGGACATAATTTGGGTAAGACTTCCTGTTTGTGAAGTTATGCCATAAAACCATTTGTCTGTGTGGACCGTCACAGCTCGGTTTTGTTTTCTAGGAAGAGCGATCTCGCAGGGAGAGGATAAATGGAGCTTATTTATATAGCGCTTTCCAGCCCCCTGTGAGGAGCCCCAAAGTGCTTTACAATACCAGCCATCCACCCATTCATTCAGACATTCATACACCGGTAGTGGTAGCCTTCCTTGCAAGGCGCCATCCAGACCTACCGGGAGCAACTCGGGGTTAAGTGTCTTGCTCAGGGACACAACGACACATGGTGGGCGGATGCGGGATTCGAACCTCCAACCTTCCGATCAGGGGTCGACTGCCATTACCACTACACCACGGCCGCCCCAGGGTGAGGAAGTCTCGTGTTGATGACTTGGAAGCAATGGACATTGGCCATGGAGAGGTAAATACTGTCACATTTACATACATACCGGTACATACATACTTGCATACATACATGTACATGTACACGTACATATATACATGCATACATACATACGTACATACATGTACATACACGTACATATATACATGCATACATACATACGTACATACATGTACATAGCGGTACATGTACATACATGTACATACCGGTACATGTGCATACATGTACATACCGGTACATGTGCATACATGTACATACCGGTACATGTGCATACATGTACATACCGGTACATGTGCATACATGTACATACCGGTACATGTGCATACATGTACATACCGGTACATGTGCATACATGTACATACCGGTACATGTGCATACATGTACATACCGGTACATGTGCATGCATGTACATACCGGTACATGTGCATGCATGTACATACCGGTACATGCATGTACATACCGGTACATGCATGTACATACCGGTACATGCATGTACATACCGGTACATGCATGTACATACCGGTACATGCATGTACATACCGGTACATGCATGTACATACCGGTACATGCATGTACATACCGGTACGTGTACGTGCGTGTACATACCGGTACGTGTACGTGCGTGTACATACCGGTACGTGTACGTACGTGTACATACGTGTACGTGTACATACGTGTACATGCATGTACGTGTACATACGTGTACATGCATGTACGTGTACATACGTGTACATGCATGTACGTGTACATACGTGTACATGCATGTACGTGTACATACGTGTACATGCATGTACGTGTACATACGTGTACATGCATGTACGTGTACATACGTGTACATGCATGTACGTGTACATACGTGTACATGCATGTACGTGTACATACGTGTACATGCATGTACGTGTACATACGTGTACATGCATGTACGTGTACATACGTGTACATGCATGTACGTGTACATACGTGTACATGCATGTACGTGTACATACGTGTACATGCATGTACGTGTACATACGTGTACATGCATGTACGTGTACATACGTGTACATGCATGTACGTGTACATACGTGTACATGCATGTACGTGTACATACGTGTACATGCATGTACGTGTACATACGTGTACATGCATGTACGTGTACATACGTGTACATGCATGTACGTGTATGTACGTGTACATACGTGTACATACATGTACGTGTATGTACGTGTACATACGTGTACATACATGTACGTGTATGTACGTGTACATACGTGTACATACATGTACGTGTATGTACGTGTACATACATGTACGTGTATGTACATGTACATACATGTACATACATGTACGTGTATGTACATGTACATACATGTACGTGTACGTACATGTACATACATGTACATACATGTACGTGTACGTACATGTACATACATGTACATACATGTACGTGTACATACATGTACATACATGTACGTGTACGTACATGTACATACATGTACAGTACGTGTATGTATGTGTACGTACATGTACATACATGTACGTGTATGTACGTGTACGTACATGTACATACATGTATGTGTATGTACGTGTACGTACATGTATGTACATGTACGTGTACATACCAGTACGTGTACATACATGTACGTGTACATACATGTACGTGTACATACCAGTACGTGTACATACTAGTACGTGTACATACTATAGCGTACGTGTACATACTAGTACGTGTACATACGTGTACATGCATGTACGTGTACATACGTGTACATGCATGTACGTGTACATACGTGTACATGCATGTACGTGTACATACGTGTAACGTGTACATACGTGTACATGCATGTACGTGTACATACGTGTACATGCATGTACGTGTACATACGTGTACATGCATGTACGTGTACATACGTGTACATGCATGTACGTGTACATACGTGTACATGCATGTACGTGTACATACGTGTACATGCATGTACGTGTACATACGTGTACATGCATGTACGTGTACATACGTGTACATGCATGTACGTGTACATACGTGTACATGCATGTACGTGTACATACGTGTACATACA
>JBBPBX010011996.1:0-32533 GCA_038048925.1 Garcialebias charrua | reverse complement strand
AAGTCAAAGCTCAACATTCTTCTTTTTAAAATTCCAATACAGACAGCTTTAGATTGGATTGCTCCAATGATTTTAACAAGAAAACATATTACAGAATGAAATTAAATCATGAGTGGTTTGGTTTACCTGTTGCTGTTCTGCCGTTTTTAGCCATACTGGAAGAGTTGACCACTCTGTACCAGATTTTAGACTGGTCCAGATTGACTTGTTGAGTCCCTGAGGTGTTCTTCGGCATGTTGATGGGCGAGTTTGGGTTTTCTTCTTGAGGTTTTCTCCGTTCGTGATTGATTTTTTGGGACATGTCTGTGCCACCTCTCTTGTTGGTTTCTGCTCTTTGAAGCTGTGAATCAAAGGTGATTCCTGAGATATTCCTCCAAGAGTTGGGCTCAGCTTTCAAGCCAGTTCTCTGAGTTTTTTTCCTCTCCTCAGGTTTCATCTGTGGCGAGGTACCAGATGACTTTGGGAAGATTTCTATCCTTTTTTTAGGGTCTTTTAGCAGAACATCTGGTATCTTGTAAACAGCTGTGCGAGGGGCTGGTGTCAGGGAGCTGAAGTTAGGCCTGAAGACTGCTGCGTGAAGAGCAACAAAGAAATGAGTTTGGAACACATTGCAGTTATGTTGCAGTAAATGAAGCCAAGAGGTTTCTAACTTTTTTTTTGACTTTTTTTTTGTTTTTAACTGGTCGGACCTCCAGTGAGAGACCCAAAAAGAGGGACACATTTGAGGCGTGATTATTCCTTACAGCTTATCAACACATTTCAAGGCCATGTGTGAAGCAGGAAACGATATGCAATGTATGATGACTGCAAACGAGGCAGCAAGTCAAACAAGACTGAACTGAATTCATTCTGCCTCAAAGCTGCCAGAACATTTGACAAAACACGATGAACAGACTGCATCGCCGTCCAGATTTACCGTATTTTCCGGTGTATAGGTCGCACCTTTTTATGTTTGTTTTTTTTTTTCCAAGGCCTGCGACCTATACACCAGTGCGACCTATATATGGCTTGTTATCACTTTCGGCGAAACAAATTTTTAAATCCAGCTCATTTCACAATTACGTTCATTTATTAAGGAAAAGTTCAGCTCAGACATATATTTGCTATAATTTTTATCAAACAAATAATTGTTTTTAAGTGTTAATCTTCTTAAAAGCCTTGCTGTGCGCTCCTGTGGCAGACATTTGCAGCAGAGCTAAACGTAGGTGCGACCTATACACCGGTGCGACCTATCTAGGGATTTTTCCAATCTATTGGTGATAATTGGACAATGCGACCTATACACAGGTGTGACCTATACACCATAAAATACTGTAATTGTAATGGCTCTTGTCGCTCATTCAAATGGATGGAAAGGGAACTCTTTAATATTTTATTTTATACTTTGAAACACATTTATTGTATTAACTCCAACACTGTTTGATAATTTCTGGTCTTGTCTTATCCTTTGCTTGAAATTTCAATTTATTTGTACACAACTCATGTATTTTGACAGAAGTATCAGCAGGCAGTGGTGGAAACAAAAACATTCAGCACAGCCTGCTTCATATCCAAGACACCTAAAGCCCCATGGCTCATATATTTGTTTGAATGTTTATGAAGCATTCACACAATTGAGATACATTTTTCTTCCGTACATTTTTCAGCATCTTTCTCGTTCCACATTTTTTGTGCTATTTCAACAAGTCATAAATCAAAACCTTCAGCTCTTTCAGGACAATCCTGCTATGACTTTTGGTATTGGTGCAACTTTAGCTTTTTGAACTATTTAGCCTTTTCTGCCACTTTTATTTTCTCAGATAAAATGAATCGAGCTCATTGGACCTCCTTCAAATCTTTAGATGTGTTTAAAACCTTTTACTGCTCCTTTCACATTTTGTTCTGCTCCAGCTTCTTTCAGCTTCCTTGTGCAAATGTAAACTTTTTTCTGCTACTTTCAATTGTTTTTCAGCAGTTTTGTGCTCCTTTCAGCTTTATTCTGCTAACTGCAACATTTTTGTGCTTCTTCTAACTTCTTTCTTATGTTCCTTTCAGCTTATTTCTGCAAGTTTCTGCAACAGGTCCCTCTTGTAAATGAGTCCTCGAGGCTCAATGAGATTAACCTGCCTAAATAAAGGTTGAATGAAAGTTTCAGCTATTTCTGCTATTTCAGCTACTATCTGTTTCTAATTTTAAAGTTTATCCATGTTTTTACTATTTCATTTTTTTTGCCTAATTCAACAAAAATACGCTCCTTCCACTTCCTTCTGCTAATTTAAGCTTATTCTTTCTTTTCAGTGGCCTTTATAGCATTTCTTTAGCTATTTTCAGCTGTTTTAATAAATATAAAAATAAATTCAACAATTTTCTGGTAATTTCTGCTCATTTCAGCCTAATTAACTTCTTTCTGGTAATTTCAGCTTGTTGGGCTCCTTTCTGATTATTTCTGCTAGTTTCAGTCTTTTCTGCTATTTCAGCTAGCAGTTTTGTGCTAAATTTAGCCTTTTCAGCTAATTTGACATTTTTCAGCTCATTTAAGTTCCTTCCATTTCTGTCTGGCAGTTAAAGCTTCTTTCTACATTTCAGCTACTTTTCAGCTATTCATTCAGCTACTTTCAACTTTTTTTTGCTAATTTCCTAACTTTTGTGCTAATTTCTGCTTATTTAGTAAACTTAATTCTGTTCTTTCTTTCTTCTGCTAACTTCAGCTTGTTCTTCCTTTTCAGCTAAATTTCAGCATGTTTTTAGCTAATTTCAGCTGTTTTTTTAAGCAAGTTCTTCAGCAATAAGCATTTGCACTTCATTTTTGCAGGAAATGCAATTTTTCTAGATAATATTCTATATCTGAAGCAGGGAGAGGAGGAGCAATCGTCATCCATTTCAGAAGGTTTATTCTACCCACAAATTACAAAGATCACCAGCCCTGGGCCATTAACACTTCTCCATGCGGTCAAAAACAAAGGTGTCGAGCCGTAGCTGAACAAAACATCTTCTTCAGCGCTTGGCCACACCTCCCAGGAAGAGTCACTACCACTGACGAATGGGAAGCCCTATCCTATCATGTGACCCAGCTCTAAACCAATATCTCGCCATCTTGTGTTCAATAATAGAGCTTTGGAGCGCATGTTCCCGTCTCGACCGCCATTTTTCCTGGTCAGAAAAAAAGAAAAGACCCGAGTAATACTTGCCTCCACTGACATTCCCAGTCATTTTAGCAGACCTGGGCTGTGTCAGTGTTTACACCACAAATAATTTTTATAATTACAAGTCACTGTGAGAGCTGGTCCAATCTATGAACAGCTGGGTAGATGATTTGGACATTTTTAAAGCCCCCAGATTGTAAATACGTTGAAGGTACGTTGTTTTTGGCTCCTTAATTGTACATAAATTATTAATTTACATTTCTTTCAGAATCAAACAACCTTCTGTATGCTATGAGTATTAAAAACTGAGAACACTTGATTTTTAAAGTATGTTTTTTAACTAAATTACAAAGGTCCAAGTTGAAAATTACCTTATTTTTAATGACTTGAGCATGTCTAATAACATGTAGACTTCAAATCTTGATTAGATTACTATAATCACTATATACAGTATATGTATTAAGATGCATATATATACTGTATATTATAGATTGTCTTTTCATTCACCATTTTAATTGTGTTCACAGGTTCTGCTCTGACTCTGAGCCACCAGAACACCGTGGGTCATGCTGAGTAACAGTGTGTCTACACACAGAAATAAAATGGTGTGTGAATCATCAAAACACCTACATTAAAATACAGCGAGCAGTAAAAAAAATCTTAAAGTTAAAGCATGTGGTTTCATCATAAACACCAACTCCTGAACTTGGAGCATCTTCTGATGGACTCAGTGTGATCGCTGCTGCCTGGAGAAAGTTCCCTCACAGATACAAGACATGCAGCATCCAGCAGCTGGAGGCAGGAGATGAAGTTCACCTGCAGAAGCATCACCCACTCTGCACAGGTGCATAATCAAACCACTGTGACCTTGTGTGGACCACACAGACATGGCTGGACGTCTACAGAAAGCATGAAGCTTCCTAAAGATATTTCTCAGAGCTTGTACTTCAAGGGAGACATAATTATGTAAAACATGCTGTTGACTTATATTTGCACATTTTTGTGTGTTTTCTATAAAATGTATTAACTCACACGTTCATCACATTTACTGGAAATGTTTAATTACATCAAATGTTTACTTCAAAATGGATCTGTTTCATTTCAAATTCAAACAATGACAACAATACGGCAAAGCAATGAAGTCCTGTATAGTACCTGACTTTTTTTGTGTCACCCCTAAGAAATTCTTTGTCTAGCTGTTTTTTATTCAGCTCTGACCTGAGCTCCCTGTTTTCCTGTAAGAGACGATTAATTTCTGCTCTTCTTTGTTCGCACAACTGACATTCTGTTTGTCGCCTTTTTGCTGCTGGTTCATCTTCCTCCTCCCCATCTGCAGCGACAGTGATGTCCTCTCGTGGGGTTTCCATCGCAGACTCCACAACTTGCTCATGCTCCTCTCCAGCAGCCTCCACAAGCTGTGTGTGCTCATCTTCTGCTGCCACTACCACTTGCTGATGATCATCTCCTGCTACCTCCATCACCTACTGATGATCATCTCCTGCTGCCTCCATCACCTGCTGATGATCATCTCCTGCTGCCTCCATCACCTGCTGATGATCATCTCCTGCAGCCTCCATCACTGGTTGTTGCTCACCTCCTGCAGCCTCCATTGCTTGTTGATTTTGCCTTTCCATCACTTCCTGGCCTTCATCTTCCCCTTGTGCTCTGCTGTAACGTCTCTTTAATGGACGAGCATGTCGGTCTGATGTTGACACTTTCACCTCGGAGTGTCCCAAGTGCAGTGTTGGAGCCCAGTCGGGATTTGACTCATCCATCTCATAAGAAGATTTGCCTTGAAGAGAACGCAGATCAGTAATATAATTATTGCCAGAAAACATTACTGTCATCCATCTAGTATATTATTTTTTGAGTTGAAATTACTGAAGTTCCATTAGTAGATTACCTTATTTTAATGGTGATGTATAAATGTCATAACAATGTACTACCCTTAAATATTCAGACACATTTTGTTAAAAGATGAAGTACTTTAATGTGTAATATGTTGAAATTTGAAAATTGAGATGAGTTACTCATTTTTTGTTACTTATAGATTATTCTTTGAATAGATTGTTTGGAAAAGGGGCAGATATAATAAGATAGTTTCTTCTTTCTGCTGCCTTTCATTTTATATTTTCTTTTTTTTGTCTTTGTTGGGTATTTATTTTGATAAAATGAATAAAGAAATAAATTAATAATAAAAAACAATATGCTACAGTCAATGTGACAACACAATCAACTTTAAACAGTTTATTTTAAAATAACACAGATGTCCGACCTAAACTTGGTTGACCCACTATGCACTGAACTCGACCAAAACATGATACACCTTGACAAAATGGCACAACTCCAGTAAACTGATTTAAAATACTCACCTGAATGGAAATGTCTGGAACAAACAAGCATGTATCTTGTGATGTTGGAGAACGTTACATCAGGACGTCTCACTGCTGATATCCATGCCTCCTTTTTGTTATGGCCGACACAAGCTCGCCCTCGCGTTGTTTCCAGGTAGGGAAACTATAAAACGAGAGTCCGTTTTCTATTTTTTTACCTTTTCTGTCGTGTGAACGGACATTGCATCCTATTACACAGCAATTTCGGACCATTGCTAAACTGTTGAAACCTGATTCGAACAAAATACGAGCGACCAGCAAAAATGGCGGTTCGACAAAAAACTACAAAAAAAAACTACCCACAATGCTGTGCACGGTGGACCAGTGACGTCACGCTCCAAAGCTCTATGGGTGGGTGCTTGAATGTTGGGATTTGTAGGCATGTAACTAAAACTACATGTTCTACCGGAAAAGGAAATCAGATAGTGCTTTAACACAGTATCATTCTAAACAACAAAAGAAGATACACATATTTAGCCATTTCATTAAGTTGTATTATCTGATAAAATTATACTTCTCTAGTTTGTTTTGTTTTTGCACTTAACTGAGAAAGAAAATCAAACATTTTAAGGTTTGGTTCATGATTTGTGTCATTAGTAACAAACTTGGTTTGTTTGCATCAAAAACAGAAGCTACCAGTTTATATGAGCTGACGTTCTCAACAACACAACAGTCGTTGAGCATCGGCTGCGTTCAGCCATCTGCTTTCCAATCACTGGAAGCACTTGATCCTTGCAAAGTGCTCCTCGGGGACTCTGCTGTGCAGAAAAGTCACCTTTTTATTTTACTTCAGGTTGAGATCTGATAAAGTCAGGGGCGCAACACACTCAGCAGCAAAAAAAATTAATTTTCATGCAATAAAATCAGCAAGAAAGACCGAACTGAAAACACAGCCTTAATCGCTAATCAAGTTTAACTGCAAGGACATTAACAGATTAAAAGTTCATTGCTTATGTTTGTTATCTGAGACCTTAGCTCTTGGCACATTGTCAGCATGACCTCTTAACAAGTTCCAGGTTTTTCAGCTTAAGGCGCTTCTTATGCGTCTGCTCTGAAGTTATCTCAACATCATGCAAACAATGTAAAAGGGCAACATTTTAAAGTAGCAGTTTCCTCAGTTAATGTAATCAAAAGACGGCAGGCACCAGAAACAGTCGAGGTCAAGTTGAGGTCAGGGACCCCAAGAACGCTTTGAGAAAAATGCTTGAAGGATTGAAAGAAAAAGAAATTAAATCCTTTCAAACAATTTCACGAACCGTTTGACAAACTGGCCTGAAGGCACTTTTTAGCTGCAATAAGCTTCATTTAGACAGTAAAAGCAGAGTTTTACATGAAGAACACATAAACAACTGTTAAGCATGGTGGTGGATTTGTCATGGTTTGGCAAAGAGCACTTTTACAAAGAAATTCTGGGCAAAAAAGAACCTAGAGTTACAGCTTTGGAATATTCTTGAGGCTTGGTCGTTGAGAATGTAAATATTTACATTTACAACATTAACACGGGGCATTTTCCAACTTATTTAAACATCCATTTTTTGAAGAGTGTAAATGTAGCAGCTAATCTTCTGGAACATTAACTGCAATCAAGTTTGCACGCTTGTATCAACGACTGTAGCAGGGGAAATATTTTAACCACTGCTATTTGCAGCTTCAAATTCAGAGCCAATCAGTCGGGTAGTGCTACGAAATGGGACTTTGACAAGAATGTCAAGCAGCATTGGAAGTGGAAGGAGCAGAAATGAGCTAAAAATGTGGAATTAGCTGAAGAAGCTAAATTTAGCACAAAACACTTAAATAGTAGCTGAAATAGCAGAAAAAGGAGAAACTAGCAGAAACAAGCTGAAAGGAGCATAACAAGCTGAAATTAGAGAAATAAGTAAATTAGACTGAAAGTTGCAGAAATGATCACAAAAATTGGAACTTAACTGAAAACAGCTGATATTAGATAAGAAATGCTAAAAAGCTAACTGAAAAGAAAGTACAAGCTTAAATTAGCAGAAGGAACTGGAGAGAGCACACATTTTCCTTATTAGGTTGAAAGAAGCAGAAATGAGCACAAAAAGTGGACATTGTCAGGAAAAAGCTGAAATTACCAAAAAAAAAAAAAAAAACTGCTGAAAAGTAGCTAAAAAAAAGGCAGAAAGAAGCTTAAACTGCCAGAAGAAAGTAGAGCACATTTTTCTGAATTATGCTGAAACGTTTTAAAATGAGTGTAAAAAATGTGGAATTCGCTGTAAAGGCTAAAACTAGCATAAAACAGCTAAATGGTAGCTAAAATAGCAGACATAGTTGAAACTTGCAGAAATAAGCTGAAAGGAGCATAACAAGCTACATGTAATTCATTTTAGAAGAAAGAAGTTAGAAGAAGCACAAAAAATATTGCAGTTGGCAGAAATAATCTGAAAGGAGCACAAAACAGGTGAAAGTAGCTGAAAAAAATGTTTAAATTTGCACAAGGAAGCAGAAGCAGAACAAAAAGTGAAAGAAGCAGTAAAATGTTGTGAACAGATCTAAAGATATGTAAAATGAGCTCAATTCATTTTCTGAGGAAAAAAAATGTCAGAAAAGGCTAAATATTTCAAAAAGCTAAAGTTACACCAATACCAAAAGTCAGTCCTGAAAGAACTGAACCATTTGATCTACGATTTGTTGAAATAGCACCAAAATTTTGTAACGAGAAAGATGCAGAAAAACGAACGGAAGAAAAATGGATCTCAATAATGTGAATGCTTCATAATTTTTCACACAATAAATAGTAATACAATAAACCTGAAATTTGAAATATTGAAAATTGACCCTTAACAGGGATTTTAAATATACCGGTAGTAGGTAAATTATATTTTAGCTTTAACATTGTACTTTGTACATGAGATTACAAACACAATAAAAAAGAGAGAACTGTAGACATTTTATAAATCTGTTGTTCTCTAAAAGTTGTGTAGCTGCAACAGTGATGTCATAAGAAAATAAGTATTTACATTTGTTTTGTTCATGAACTTTGGATCACACTCATTTTATGCCTTTAGCAAAACAAAATGTTATATTTTTGTTAAGATGTCCAGTTAGTTTCTATTAATTCACACAATTCCCATGGAAAGTTTCTGATTTGAAATGTTTCAAATTCCCCATCTTAACACACAATAGAAAGATTCTGGAAAATCTCTGCTTCTGCTAATAGGATTTACAGATTATTTAAGATCCAGCTTTTTGAGAGTGTAAATGTAGCATTACAGGAAAATAAAGAATTGTAGACAGTATAATGAATAAATTACCTGTAATATCAGATTAAAGGTTTTTCAGAATGAGATGATTTCTTTATACTCCTTCATACTATTTAATTTTTACCTAGGGTGACCAAACTTTTGCACGTTCATCTGATCTTTATTTTTTAATTTTTACTAGAAACAAGATTTAGCACCTCGACTGTTCATGTCAATATTTATTTTACACAGCAACACAATTCCAGGAAACAGATAAGTTCAAGTTCGCACTGAGGAGACACTGCTTGTAATAATGTCCTGAGAGCGCACGCTGTAGCTGCACTCACATAGTGACATGTAGGAGGAGATGTATGAAGGCAACAGACCAAGAAGTGATTTAAAGATGAAAATGTACAAGTGAGAGAGTCTGCGTGAAGTCAATGATGTCCAGTTAACCAGTGAATACAGGGTGCAGTGGTGGGTATGGTAGTTACAGCCAGTTATGAATCTTAGTGCACCATGATAGTGATAGACAGCATCCAACATCTGCAAGGTGCTTGTTCGAGTATTAATGTAAATAATGTCACCATAGTCAATGTAGGGAAGGAAAGTCACAGTTACAAAAAGTTTCCTAGCATTCAGAGTTAGACAGGATTTATTTCTGAAAGAAAAAAAGTTTAACTTTCAGTTTCCTTACTAGGTTTTACACATACAGTACTCTCTTAAAAGAGAGATGCAAATCGACCAAGATACCCAAAGATTTATCCACCTTATTCTTGGGGTCGTCACTGTAGAAACGAATGTGCATTGTACTTCCTGTCCGACACCGGAAGTGCCTGTATTCCATAGGCGGAGTATGGATCGCGGGTGTTTTTGAAAGTTATTTTCATTCATTTTATCGGAGCAAACACAGCTTTTGTTTAAACGGAACGTTTACTGAAATGTCCTACCGGGGTTCAGGTACCTGCTGTGCTGTTCGCGGCTGCACCAACAACCGGACCAAGCTAAATCTTTGGCTAAAACAACAGTGTTTTCAACACGGACCCAAAACAAAGAAAGAGTGTTCCTGCATCCTTCTCTATGGCTGTGTCTGCGCGATCAGGTAACATCTGTAATTTCTTTTTATTCAGGGAGGGTTTATTAATGAGAGTTTTGGATGATTTACTGTCTTAAAATGATATATGTCAGGCGCGACCGGTATTTTTAGCCGAGATAGCTGCTAATAAACCTTAGCCGAGAGGCCGGAGCAAACGCGTTCGCTATTTATGTAGTTTTAAATTATGTCTGCGCGATCAGGTAACATCTGTAATTTCTTTTTATTTGTCCCTCCTCTTTTAACAAAACGAGTGGTGTTCCCACATTTTTAATGAACTAAAACAACAAAGTTTGGACTGTCTTCAACTGTATTACTCGCATGTAAACAAACGGTGTTTCCGGTCAACCGGAAGTTGTGTGCACATTTCGCGCAAAGCGTCATGGGACGTAGGAATAAGGTGGATTGGAATCAACAAACTCAATAGGGACACCATTTGATGATAAAATCAGAGGAAGAACTTTGGTTTTATTGGTGTTTAGGAGAAGTTTGAGATAGAACAAATCTGACTGGATGATGACAAAAGCAGATTGCAAAAGTTGGAAAGCCTTAGCAACTGTATTAGCTCGACAATAAACAACTGTGTCATCAGCATAGAAATGGATGCTCTGACCTACCTACATATATACATTTGTACAGTACATGAATATTTCTGTTCAGTGCTCTGAGACCACTTCTGTTGTGACTTGGTGCTAAATAAATAAACTGAATTGAACTGAATTGAATATTTATGGCAAATATAAAGAAATCTTACCGGAACACGTTGTCCCATTTCCCAGCATGCCTTCAGGGCATGGGCCACAGCGATACGAGCCAAAGCTGTTAAAGCACGGGACTCCTGGAAAACAGGTTTTCCTCTCACACTCGTTGATGTCCTCCAGGCATGTTAAACCTGCCGGAGCGCACACACACAAACTGTATTCCACCTCAGATAATTTAAACCACGGCATGCTGCTGACTTGAAAGGTATCTGATCATACCTCGCAGCCCTGCAGGACACTCACATCTGTACCCGCTGGATGTGTTGATGCACCTCCCGGCTGCACATGGTGCTGATAAACACTCGTCTACATCGCGGTGGCAGAGCTCACCATGCTTTCCGTCCCGACAAACACACAGGTACTTCCCACTGCCGGCAGGAAAGCTGACATCTGTCACACACGTGCCTCCGTTCAAACAGCCACATGGCACCACATCAATCTGTTACACATAATATAAATATATATATATATATATACTTTAATAACTTTAGACTGTATACAGTGTATATTGCTGCTCCACCTACATTACCTTCACCATAAAGGTGCTCTGGGCATCACACTCATCAGAGAGTGTGAAGCGAAACAAGTGTCTCGCCTGCCCAACCTCCTCCTCCTCTCCCCTCAGAAGTGATGGAACCCTCCACATGAGGAGGCCTGCAGGGGAGAGCACGGCCCCCTCCGGTCCATTCTCCAGCTGAAAGAGCAGCGCAGAACCCTCAGGGTCAGACGCCGCTAACTGAAAGACAAAATTCTCTCCGGCAAATGTCCGTAGGTTGATTTGAGGTTGGTGGAAAGATGGTGGCTCGTTGTCTAAAAAAAACAGATGGGAGAAACAGACTGTTCTGTAATTACCGGTATATTTCAAAGCAGCGATGATGCGATTCTCACCACCTTCTTATTTACTGTTCTGCACCTACAAGTGTTTGACGACAGCAGGTTCCTGTTCTGTAATAAACACTTTATCAGCGATCATGGCCAAAACAAACCCCAAGGCTATTTCTGGAAGGATCGTAAACCCAAATGTCCGTGTTTGGAAGGAGTTCTAGCTTGTCTTTCCAACTGCAATTACATGTAACTAATGGATGTTTCTCCAAGACCATGTAGCTTCCTGAGCAACATTATAATACAAGGAGGCTAAACTGACTTTGTGAAAGTAATCAATGGACCACACATTTACGATACCTGGAAAAATGTGCTTTCTGGGAGATTTGTTGGAAAACCCTTTTTAATAGCTTTTTCTTCTGGTTAGTAACCATATAAATAAAACTTGGGACCTCTTGTTTTATCCAAAGGCTTAAGATCAGGTACTGTATTTTTTTCCCCTTATAGGTCACACCATTCTGCATAAATTTGCAAGTACTGTGACTTACACACCGAAGCAACTAATTTACGTTTTTCCCCCCATATTTGTAACCCAATTTTTGGCTCAGATCTGATGATTTCATTCTTTTTTTTTTTGGTTCATTTACCCTTTATTTATCCAGGTAATCTCATTGAGCTACGAGAACTCATTTTCAAGAGAGACCTGTTTAGGGAGCAGATGGGGGTTAAGGGCCTTGCTCAGGGGCCCAGAGTGGGGCGAATGAGGGTGGAGGCAGGTGTGGGTGTTTCACCTTTTTCCACCCACATTTTTTTATGTTGTCGGTACCGGGGCTTGAACCGGTGAGGCCCACCGTCTCTAACCACTGCGCCACCACTCCCCAAAAACCCAGGGTCCAAAAACCCAGGGTCTCTACTGACCCTGATTTTTTTTAATCTGCTCAGAGACAGATTGTAATGACATTATGACCCGGTGCTGCAGGTTTAAACAGGGCCAGCAAATCTAACAAGAGTCTCCCAGGGATTCAATATCCGCAAAGAAAATAATTGTATATATTTGTTATTTCTTTATTGGCTTGCCACACCCTGTAGAAAGTCTTTGTGCACTGTATAATTTTTTCCTGACACATCAGACCACATAAGATCCATTAAGATCACATTTAGTCCCCCCACCCGCTCCCCTCCACGTGATAGACTGTGCTCCCGCATGTGAAGGCAGAGCCTAGGCCCTATATATTTGTAAAGTACCGGTAATGTGTCATTCGGCCCTCTCCTGGTCCAAGATCTCGCATGCATTGTAATGTATATGTGAGGCCAATGCTGCAAACTGTAACCTTTTCCTGCCTTGGTTTAATACAACTGGTAAAACTTAATTAACTTTTCCTTGATTTATTGAGATAGTGTGTGTTACTACTTCTGAGGAAGGGCCGAGCTGGGAGCCGTGTGAGCTGGTGGCGGGCCTAGGGTCCGAGATGAGGCCTGAGGCCTACAGCTAGCAACAGCTAGCTGCAGCAGTTCAGGGGCCCCACAACAACTCACGTTGCAACACTGACATGGAAAATATTGAACATTACCATTTTCGGCTGCTAGAGGACCCTCGACCAATATGGCAAGCCAGTTCCATCCATCCATCCATTTTCTTCCGCTTATCCGGGGTTGGGTCACGGGGGTAGTAGCCTAAAGGCCCCGGTATAGCTCTGCGTACAGCAGTACGCCACTGTACGCCGTACGTACGCAGAGGCACAAACGTAGCCCTGCAGGGCATGTACACGCCAAGCTCAAATTTTACAAACGCGTACGCAAGCGCGTTGTCTCACAATAAACTGCCCGGCGCCGGACTGTTTTGTATGAGACACAAATGTATTTAATTCCCCTTCTTCATCCCTGATCTGGACTTTTCTTTAGTTTTTTTTGCCAAAAGTCAAGTGATCGCTACTTCCTCCGCTGACTCCATGACTGAAATGATGAGGAAATGAATGAATTTGTCACGAGCGAACTAAACTCATGTCCAACGTGGCTGCGCGAGGCTCTACATATTTCCTGGTTGTTCTGGTGTGCTGGACCAGCGCTCCCTGTTTTTATTTTATTTTTTAGAACATTTTATTAACATATAAACACAGAACACAGCTGCGGCCGAAGCTGTGTGAAGTGCCTTTTTTTCCCCCACCCCACCTGTCAATCAATTCAGTAGGTGTGTCAGCAAATGACCAATCAGCTACCTCAATTTGTCCCGTAGGTAAACGCTCCGCCCTGCTGTTGCTCAAATGACGTCAAGTATTTGGAGCGAAAACGCGAGCATTAACGCGAGAACGAACGCAGAGCTATACTGTGAACTGCCTGTGCACAGCACGCACGCGTAGAGCGGCGTTCGGCAAAACGCAGAGCTATACCGGGGCCTTAAGTAAGGAGGCCCAGACTTCCCTCTCCCCAGCCACTTGTGCCAGCTCCTCCGGGGGAATCCCAAGGCGTTCCCAGGCCAGCCGAGAAACATAGTCCCTCCAGCGTGTCCTGGGTCTTCCTCTGGGTCTCCTCCCGGTGGGACATGCCCGGAACACCTCACCAGGGAGGCGTCCAGGAGGCATCCTAACCAGATGCCCGAGCCACCTCAACTGGCTCCTCTCGATGTGGAGAAGCAGCGGCTCTACTCTGAGTCCCTCCCGGATGACTGAGCTTCTCACCCTATCTCTAAGGGAGAGTCCAGACACCCTGCGGAGAAAACTCATTTCAGCCGCTTGTATCCGAGATCTCGTTCTTTCGGTCACAACCCAAAGCTCATGACCATAGATGAGGGTGGGAACGTAGATCGATCGGTAAATTGAGAGCTTTGCCTTTTGACTCAGCTCTCTCTTCACCACGACAGACCGGTACAGCGCCCGCTTCACTGCGGACGCTGCACCTATCCGCCTATCGATCTCACGCTCCAGTTTTCCCTCATTTGTGAACAAGACCCAGAGATTACTTAAACTCCTCCACTTGGGGCAGGACCTCCTCCCCGACCTGGAGAGGGTACTATACCCTTTTTCGGCTCAAGACCATGGCCTCGGATTTGGAGGAACTGATCCTCATCCCGGCCACGACACACTTGGCTGCAAACAGCTCCAGTAAAAGCTGTAGATCACGACCTGATGAAGCCAATATGACCACATAATCTGCAAAAAACAGAGAAGCAATCCTAAGGCCACCAAAACTGATCCCCTCAACACCTTGGCTGCGCCTAGAAATTCTGTCCTTAAAAGTTACGAACAGAATCGGTGGCAAAGGGCAACCTTGGCGGAGTCCAACTCTCACCGGAAACAAGCCTGACTTACTGCCGGCAATGCGAACCAAGCCAGTTGTCTCATTAATAGGTAAAAGTGGCCGTTAATGAGATACTTGGCTTGCCATACAGGCCACCTTCGTCTCGCTCTGGAACTCCTGGAGCAAACATGAAACCAGCCTGGGCGGCGCAGTGAAATGCAGCTGATTTGACCATTAAAGTGCATTTATTAAGGAAAAGTTCAACTGAGACACATCTTTACTACACTGCTGATCATTCAAATAATTGTTTTCAGGTCGTTATCTTGTTAAATTTTGAAGAAATGCACAGCGAGCCCTCCCTTTGCGCACTCCCCCTTCTGCAAATCGATTTTTGAAATGCAGTTGATTTGACCAATAGTGCATTTATTAAGGAAAAGTTAAACTGAGAAACACTGCTATAATGTTGATCAAACACATAATTATTTTTAAGTGTTAATCTTGTTCAATTCTTGTTAAAGTCCTCCCGTGCACGCTCCCGCGACCGCCATTTGATAGCCAATTGATTTTTGGCAAAACACTGGCCCACATTTTCTGGCGGTCAGCAGTGACGCATAATAGATACGACTTATATGACGAAGCGACTTATTAATGCTTTTTTCCACTTTATTAGACATATTTGGACTGATGTGACTTATACGGTAGAAAGTACAGTAGTCATGGATGTTGTCTAACAAAGTTTAAAAAATATATATAAGTTTTTTAATGGTTTTGAAGTTTGTCTTTGGGCATTGAGAGGCCAGATGAAAATTGTCCAAAGATCAGTTCTAGCTCTAAGAAGCCTGCTACGGGATCATGTTTCCTCTGCAGATGTTAGCTCACAGTGGGTGTTAAACCAGAAACACCTTACAAGTTTGATGGTTTTATACAGTAGTAAGAAAATGACAGTTATTTCTGGAAAAGAGCAAAAAGAGTATTGAAGTAATGTGATCATTTCTCTCTCTCTAAAATAGTACAGTACAGTATATTATTAAAAAAGGTAAACCTATTTTATTTGCTTATTGTGGTCCTTCATAGTTTTTATTATTATTGTTATTATTAGTTTATTTGACAAGGACAATGCACACAAACATAGAACAGAACAAGTCTGTGACTGATGTGTTGCCCAAAGATTATATAGCTATAGGTAAATTGCAACTCCAGTCCCTGGTTGGGCATTTCTACTAATTAAAATACATATAATTTATCAATTAAAATACTGTAAGAATACATATGTATTCATGCCTACATATTCATGTACAGGTAATCAACCTTACAACCTCCAAATTCATATAATAAAAACTCTACATTAAAATATGAACAATTTAAAAATCTAGGTACAATAAAAATACAAACATTTTCCTCTCTACAAGTTTCAAAGTCAAAGTCAAAAGTCAAAGTCAAAGTCAACTTTATTGTCAGAACTGTAATATGTACAGGACATACACAGGATTGAAATTGCGTTTCTCTCAGTCCCTCGATGCAACAGTAACCATTTAAACACTAAAACACTGAAACATTTAATAAATATAAGCATAAAATAGTAAAAGTGTAACCAACCTTAAACCAACCTTGCAACCTCCAAATTTTTATTAATATCCTTGCACATCCTCAAGACCTCCCCATCTTCACACATTCAGCTAACATACTAAAAATTGTAAATTCTCACTAACACATACACTCCCACAAAGACTTTCTCATCCATGAAATCTGAGTATTAAAAAGGTTCATCAGAAAATTCAAGTTTTGATGAGGCTAATTGTTGGTTCAGTTGGTCAAAACTTCCAGTGTGATTATCGGTCTGTGCTGCTGTGTATCAACCATGTGATTTACCCCCCCACTTTGTTCCACTTAAGAGTGGTTAAATGGATCAGGGCATGCTGGAAAATCTCCTTTGAACTGCTGATGGTGATAAACAGGATCACAGTTGGACTCCTACCATGGCAGCAGCCAACCATGACTCCCGACTTCCACTAAGGCCCTGTTTATATTTGAACAATCTCTGAAAACTTCACGTTTTTTTTTCTTCTTCTATTTTTGATTGCTGCAAATCAACACAAGAGAAACACACTTGAGTAAAGCTGTAATCATTCAATCTGCTATTGGGCTGCCAGAAAAGAAATGACCATTTGTTGCATTGTTGCTTTAAATTTATTGTTTTACTACACAAATGTATGTGCTGAGTGAGAATGCTTCAGTCTCAAGCATGAAAACATTTACCCAGTTTTGCCAGATCTCGCAATAGAAACAAGCAACCAGTTATATGAAAACAAGCCCCCAAAAAAGCCCAACTGGCAACCCACCACATTGTGTAAAACAGATTTAATAACGTTTAATAAAACGATATAAACATACATTTAGTATGGCATTGCACATAATCAACAGCAAAATTATGCTTAACACTTTGAATAACATGCTTTTATGTCAAAAATCGTATTTTTTCTGCATATTTTTAAAAACAAAACATCCCGACATCTGCATGTGAGTGAAGCCCCCTATTGGTCGGCCACAGTATGAGTGTTAATAATAATAATAATACTTCATTTATAGAGCCCTTTAAAACAACCACAGCTGCAACAAAGTGCTGTACATAAAATCAAGAACATTTAAACACATAAAAATAAAAGAGTTGTTAAAACATTAAGATCAATAAAAACAATAAAAACAGTGCAGTGTTGGTTTGGGTGTGAGCCTGTTGTCTTGCCAATTTGGGCGGTAGGGATAAACAGGAAACGGGGGTGTAGAAGGGACAAACTACCTACTACTATTCGTCTTTCGCTTTATTGTGCGGAGCTGGGAGATAATCAACTAGTTTCACTGGGAAAGAAAGTCAAGCCCAAATAATCAACTTCACGTTCAAAAACAAGCCCAAAAACTGAGACTCACAAGATTTACAAGCAACTTTAGTATTAAAAAAACTCAATCAAGCCCAAAGTTGCTTATAATAAGCGGACTTGGCAACACTGGTTAACCAAAATGGTGAATACACAAACCTTCGTTTAGATCGAGGATGACGGTGGATTGCTAAGTGTGAGCAGCACAAACAGCACTGTTCTATCCACCATTGTTACTTTTGTTTTTCTTGCAAAAGTGCAGAAAAACCATTTACTGCAGTCATCTGTAGTGAGCACGTGCAATTTCACACCTGTGCTGGGATCTCTAAAACCCTCCAGTCTGAAATCTGGATTCAAAAAGCTTTGGTTTCAGAAAAAACAAGGGAAGTTGTTGTGTACGATCGAACAAAAACAGAGCAGCATGTATCAGGGTGCAGAGAAGCTATGGTTTCCCTCAAAAAAGGCACTGTGTAAACTGGGCCTAATACAGGAAATTAAAGCCTGTTTATTTTATTATATTTTCATTTTGATCTGAAGTTTTAATTTACATACTGCATGATTAGATGTAAAATAAGTTGTTTGTACCTTTGTTCACAGACCAGGTGTACTTGGAGGTGTTGGGGTCACAGACAAGGCAAGCACTGCTTGGGTTGACACTTCCAGCTGTATAACACATCCCGTCTATGTTACACGTCCTCTCCTAGAATCACCAAACAAAGGTTTTATTTTGTATTTCTTTCCTTGGATAATTTCAGATTTGGGTAGAAAGTTATTCCTGATTGCATATCACCTCACATAATATGCCACAATTTTAGAAATTGCATAGACATCTTTTATCAGCTTTCTGTACTTGTGTGTGTGTTTTTATGCACTGTTTGTGTACTGCCACTTGATTTTTTTTTCTGCACAATCATCCCCCCCACCCATCCGTCTGCTTTTAAAAAATAATAAATAAAGTGATATGTGTTGTCATCATTGTATGTTCCCATACAATGGCAAAATTGGTTCTCTGCATTTAACCCATCGCACCTGGGATACACTCAGGTGGAGCAGTGGGCAGCTATGTAAGGAACCTGGGACTTTCGGGTCCAAAGTCGGCTGACCTACCTCTACCCTATGTCAGCCTCTTCCCCTTCCCTTTTAGGGGCTAGAGAGTACAGGGTTGTCGCATAATACATTTGCTCAGAGGTCGTAAAAATGTCAATTTATTGTATGTGTAACAAC
The DNA here is from genome assembly GCA_038048925.1 of Garcialebias charrua. Lineage (NCBI taxonomy): Eukaryota > Metazoa > Chordata > Actinopteri > Cyprinodontiformes > Rivulidae > Garcialebias > Garcialebias charrua. The sequence goes on along the minus strand of JBBPBX010011996.1, from coordinate 13,814 downwards.
TTTAGAAAATATGCTTTTATTTTTAATTATAACATTTGAAATGTCACCAAATCCTGATTAACACTGAAGAACCCCAATTTTGGTTATGTTTGAAGAGTTTTCTATAACATATTATGTTAAAAACTAAAATCTGTACTGCCATTACTGTCATTTTAAGAGCGCTTTGTTATGACGTCAGTACTGTGCGTCCAGCTCTCATTGGCATCGGCTGCCTGAGAGGAGGCAGGAGGTTATCGTTGGTCTTGGTTAAGCTCACCTTTTATTAAATATATAACATAAACATAAGCACATGCAGTTGTAAATGTTTAAAAGTTTAAATGCTTTTGAGTATTACACACAGAGGAGTAATTTATTCCCTAGTTTAGAACATACATGGTTATTACTATTGGTAATGGTGAAAGTCAGGAATACTTTCAGGAACAAGCAGTTGACATCAGAAAAGCCTTTGAAAGAGCGGGTAGTGATATGCACAAAGCCACAGAAGCATATTTTGAGTGTTCCCTTTTAATCGCTAAGACTAAAAATCTGCAGAATATTGGAGAAACCTTCTGAAACCCACCTGCCTGAAAATTCTAGAGTTGATGTGTGACAGGGCTCATGCAGTGGATAAAATGAAAACAGTCCCATTCACTGTCAGAGTTTCTTTATTGTCATTTCTTTTTTATTGTCATTTCGTTATTGTCATGTTGTCAAGGACATAATAGATAGCTGAAAATTGCAAAAATCTTCTGCATGACAGAATCAGGAAGCTATCTTGACAAAACTCCTTTTTTTTAAAGATTATACTGTTAGTTTTTAAAGAAGAGTTATGTGAGTAATTCTCAAAACAGTGTTCTGGTAGTTGTTATTTCTGTTGTACAACTACCATTTAATACCTTTTACAAATAAAAGTTTGTAACTATTTACATTATTCTTTTATTATTTACTTTATATTTAACTACTATTACTTATAATATTACTTATAATATTTTTTTATAATATTTACTTTATTCTTTTATCCCTTTGATAAAGAGATTAATCTGGATGAGTCTTTTGGGAGAGGGGAGAAGCAAGGGAGCGGGGGGTGTCTCAGATTGGCTAGGACGTAAGAAGGGAGGTCTTTGAGGAAAATAGGCTGGGAACAGCTGAACTAAACCATTAGCTTATGTCAAACTAAACTGTATCTTACTTTTTTAATGATCTTACATTTAGCCAAGACATTAGCTTATTTTTAACTAAATCTTTAATCTTCGTTTTCCAAACCATTACGCTATTTTAGCTAGATCTTTAGGTAATGTTTGCAAGTTAGCCAAATTTTAGGTTAAACTTTCATTATAGCTAAACTGTTAGTTAATCTCTAAGAAACCTTAGTTTCTCTTAAGCTAAACTGCAGCCTAATTTTTTAAGATTTTTTTTACTTGCTTTTACCTAAACAATTGCTTAACGTAAGCTAAAAAATGTAGCCTACATTAAACCAAAAATCTTACATAATTTTATGCTAATTTTTAGGTAAACTGAAGTTAAATTCTGACACATTTTTTTGATCAATTATTACTTTGTTTACAAATCATTAAGTTTTATGGTATTTGGAAAAACTGATGTAAAACTGACCATTCTTTGAATTATTTACTGTTGAATAATATCAACACAAAGCTAAAACTAAAAACTAATTTTGGGGACAAAAATAGCATGGGGCCAAGATGGGGTAGAGGCAGGGCAGCTGACTTGGGACCCAAAAGTCACAGGTTCGATCCCCAGTCATTGCACATCTCGTGGTGTCTCTGAGCAGTACACCCTATCCCCAACTGCCCCTTCAATAGCCCACTGCTCCATCTGGAGGTGGATGGGTTAAATGCAGATAGCTAATTTCATCAGTGTATGGGAACATAAAATGATGACAAAACATGACACATTATTATTATTATACTATTGAAACAATCCCGTTCCTCCTACAGAGAGACAAAACACTGGTTTGTTTTGCAAATAAGTTACCTTTAACTTACAAAGCCCCGAGCGTGATGCCTCACAGACCTGGCAAACACCATTGTAAGTCGTTAGCACCTTTGCCTTGCTGAACTGTGAGCCATCATTGGTCACCTGGAACAGAAAAGAAAGATAATAATGTTTTATATCTGCGATGAGTAAAAACAGTAAATAATTAAAGTTAGATGCCTTAATCTCCCATCGTGCATATGGTTTGTCATCCATCATGAAGTCTTCTGAACTGATGACAGCACTACTCGGTGATGGAACAGCACAGTCCAGAGCCTCAGAGCTGAGGAACGTGGCTTTTGTCCGTTGTTGCTCCCCTAGACCCCAAGCTTTGTTCACATACTGTTGAGACAAATCAGAGAAAAAGCAATGGCACTTTCATATTGAAGGATCCTTGCCTGACATGTGAACCTCCCTTTCTTCACCTTCAGTCTGGTGAGAAGGCAGCTCAGATTAGGAGAGTCAATGAAGCCAAGGCCAAAGACACGAACTTTGTGACAGTCAACTGCTCGGATGTCACATAATCCACTGTTTTCTAAATCGATTATCTCGATTGGCTGACCTGTAGGAAAAGTTGTTATCTACAAACTTTATAAGATTGTCGAAACAAAAGTTTCATGTCACGGTAATGCATTTATTCTTTAGATCAACTGGAAAAGCTAAGCAAAATGTGTTTGAAAATAAAGCTCAAAAGGTACAAATTCATGGAGTTCTAAGAAAAGCATTGGATACCATATACAAAGTAGAAACCTTTTTGACAGATACTCACCAATGGCCAGGCTGCAGTCATGAAAGCTGTAGCCTTGATAACACTGGCAGCCCCACTCTGTACATTCTCCATTTCCATTGCAAAAGTCTGGGCAACGCAGTGCCAGCAACACTTCCTCAAAAGCACTTGGTGAACTTGGTACCTCCATGGCACGCTGGGTACGATTTTCTAGTAGTTGACGCTCGCACTCATTCTCCAGATATGGCAGAAGTGCATCCTCCCAACCCAGGTCATCTTTGAGCTGCACGTCCAGCATGCAGAGCTCTACTGCTACATCAAGATGGCGTCCCAGCAGCCCTCGACACACAGCACCAACAGTGGTGTTGACCAAAGCCATCTGGCACACCTCCAAGGCTTTGGCAGAGGTCAGGCCACTCGGTGTGGGCCAGTGGGGTTGTACTTCCTGTCGAGCTTCTTCCAAGTGATCCTCAGGAAAAAAGTAGGCAAAACTTTCCAAATCTACTTGGCTCAGGCTTTGAGCTGCAAAAATGGGACGATATTCAAACACGTTCTGTCGCTTTGGTCTGTTGACAAAAAGCAGTAGATCCTTCCCAATCTCAACCGCCAGCTTAATCTCATCACCGTTTAGATTTTTATTACCATGCTTCCAAATGTGCCTTTTCTCCAGTGGATGACTGCTGAAGGCAGACATTTCCAGGATGCTTCCCTGTTTCTTCACCTTCAGTCTGGTGAGAAGGCAGCTCAGATTAGGAGAGTCAATGAAGCCAAGGCCAAAGACACGAACTTTGTGACAGTCAACTGCTCGGATGTCACATAATCCACTGTTTTCTAAATCGATTATCTCGATTGGCTGACCTGTAGGAAAAGTTGTTATCTACAAACTTTATAAGATTGTCGAAACAAAAGTTTCATGTCACGGTAATGCATTTATTCTTTAGATCAACTGGAAAAGCTAAGCAAAATGTGTTTGAAAATAAAGCTCAAAAGGTACAAATTCATGGAGTTCTAAGAAAAGCATTGGATACCATATACAAAGTAGAAACCTTTTTGACAGATACTCACCAATGGCCAGGCTGCAGTCATGAAAGCTGTAGCCTTGATAACACTGGCAGCCCCACTCTGTACATTCTCCATTTCCATTGCAAAAGTCTGGGCAACGCAGTGCCAGCAACACTTCCTCAAAAGCACTTGGTGAACTTGGTACCTCCATGGCACGCTGGGTACGATTTTCTAGTAGTTGACGCTCGCACTCATTCTCCAGATATGGCAGAAGTGCATCCTCCCAACCCAGGTCATCTTTGAGCTGCACGTCCAGCATGCAGAGCTCTACTGCTACATCAAGATGGCGTCCCAGCAGCCCTCGACACACAGCACCAACAGTGGTGTTGACCAAAGCCATCTGGCACACCTCCAAGGCTTTGGCAGAGGTCAGGCCACTCGGTGTGGGCCAGTGGGGTTGTACTTCCTGTCGAGCTTCTTCCAAGTGATCCTCAGGAAAAAAGTAGGCAAAACTTTCCAAATCTACTTGGCTCAGGCTTTGAGCTGCAAAAATGGGACGATATTCAAACACGTTCTGTCGCTTTGGTCTGTTGACAAAAAGCAGTAGATCCTTCCCAATCTCAACCGCCAGCTTAATCTCATCACCGTTTAGATTTTTATTACCATGCTTCCAAATGTGCCTTTTCTCCAGTGGATGACTGCTGAAGGCAGACATTTCCAGGATGCTTCCCTGTGTTTCAGGACTCTTGATGTACTCCACTGTCGTGTCCATGAAGGGAAACACAGATGTGTAATCCACATTGTCATATTCTATGCAGTCAGAGTGAGCCAAAGAGCTGTGCATGTTCACCACCTCTCTGCCATGGTTAGGAGAAGTGTTGTATTCTTTGTGGCACTGACAAAAAGGTTGCCTGATCTCTTGCATGACTCCAGGAGGTGTTTTATCAAATAAACTTTCACCTGGAGCTATCCTAACACAAAGAAGGACAATCTGTAACAAGCAACTGTAGACACCACAAAGCAAATGCTTAAACTGAAACAAGGCCTGAGCAAATATGCATTACTTGGGTTTTAATTACTGACCTCCAGTCCTCGATGAAGCGATCCAAGTCATCAGAGCCAAAATAACCACCATCAGAACCCTGAAAGTCATTGTTGCTATTATGATCAAAGGTTCCACAGAGGCCTCGAGTATTGCCATAGTCAGCGCTGGGTGCTCGTACAGACAGGCTCATCCCCCAGTCGCTTACATCCGCCCTAACAAAGGCCCCAGAGGGAAAGATCAACTACAACAGGAAAAGGAGAACAGAGGTAACAATTAAAAAAACAAAAAGAATAAATAAATAACACCAACGTAAAATAAAAAAACAACAAAAAAACAATTTAAGTATGGAAGACAAAGAACTCTTAAAAAGTGTTAAAATGTACAGATACCTACGGTGACCTTCCTCCCCTGATGGGACTCCAGGACCCTGATCCGACTACCCTCATCACTAAGGTTCTTTAGCGTAAGCTGTGGCTTAGTTTTTTGTAGTTGCCCATTGCACATGTCAAAGATGACTACGTCGTTCCCCTCTTGCACCGCAACACCACAGTTGCAGGCAACAGAGTAGCGTTGGCTACCGCAGTCCCACTGGCGAGAATGGACCTCAAACCTCCTTGTAAGGCTTCGATATAGGACAAAAGTTCCAGTCTGGTGGTTCTCATAATGCCTGTATATAGCAGATTAATAAGTAAATTACAATTAAGTGAGTTTGTCTGCTTTTAAATGTGCCAGTACATTACCGCCGATCAAGTGTGATGACATGTGGATCAGTCAATGAGTAGCAGATGGAAGTGGGAACATCCTGGACCATGACCTAGAGGAAAAGGACCAGATAAAAAATATGCAAGTTAAAGATAATACACTTCATACCTGAGGTTCTGTTTTCAGTAAACACAGATGGAAAATCTCTTCAAGAAAAGGTTTGTTGGAGGACCAGAGGGTGGAAAATGGATTGACATTATGTGTAAGTATGTTGGTGCTTTCTATGAAATAGACATTAATTGTCCATCTACAACTAAAGGAATATAAACTGCATTTATTACATTACTTTTGAAATTTAAATTCTGACTGTTGTGTTTTAAAAGAAATTTAGATTTGCTTGAGAAATTCAAAATTCTGCCTTGATTTTCTTCAGGAACACACAATTTAGGAAGTCTAATTGCAGTTGCAGAGAGGAAAGCTCTACAGAGAGTGGTGAAGGCTGCACAGAAGTCTGTTGGAGTCAGTCTCCCCACCATCACAGACATTTACACCTCCAGATGCAGGAAAAGAGCCACCTGCATCATGAAAGACCTCACTCACCCAGCACACTCACTCTTTGCCCCACTCCCCTCAGGACGGAGGTTGAGGAGCATCAAATGTAGAACCACTAGACTGAGGAACAGCTTCTACCCTGAGGCTGTTAGACTCATGAATAAATAAATAATAAGAATAAACACTGCAAAATATCACATCATGCTGATGCTGATCTGTTTTCTTGTTGCTGTGTTCATCTGTGACCATCTGCTCATACAGACTCATGTTCGTGCTGCTGTTTATAATGATGTTTTTCTTTCCACTACATTAGGGCTTAGTGTATTACTAGTTGATGTTTCTCTTAGTTAATTCTAGATGTTATTACTGTTTTTCTCTTGCATTTGTTGTTGGATGTAACTGGGACCCCGTGTACATAATCTCGTTTTCATCACATGTACCACATGCGGTGCAAATGACAATAAAGACTCTCTGACTCTGACTCTCTGACTAATGACGCTCCACAAAATAATTGTTTCATATCCTGATTTAATTCAGATCAATTTTTTTCTCATTGTGATCCTATTGAAACATATTTTAACTCCTCCCCATTCTATAATTCTTTTAGACAAATTCTTGAAAATAAAATAAAATTTATTTCCAAAAAAATCTCCAAACACCTCAATAAACTCAAATTTCCAAGCTTTATGTTTTTCTGAAACCTTCTTGGTGTTTCCAGATTATCCACATAAGACTTTATGTTCTCCATTTGGTTCACAACAACCTTTAGATTAGACGTATCCCACAACAACACGTAAAACCTTTTAAAGAACCACCAAGACTGGGAAAAATAAATTCCGTAAACACCCTTAAGACCATTATTTTTGCTTTTCTAAAAACACTGGTACTTTAAAGTGCATACTCTCTTCATAAATGGTAACTTACTTGGAGAGATTTTGGGACATAGCTCCTCCAGAGACTTGGTACACTAGGCCCTGACACAGCTGAGACCAGGCTCGGGCGATTCCCATCTCGTGTGAAATCAGTCACAGCAGTGACAAAAAACTTTGCCCTCCCACAGCTGCCTTCGCTGCAAGTTTTCGGCTGGATTTCCACCCGGCAGGCGGACAGGACAACATTGGAGACCTTGTGGACGAGGCTGTCTGTGGGTGTCAACACAGTATTAAATTAGTGATAACAGATGGAGCAGCTGCCTTTAGGTCTGTAATAAAAACTTCAAAGGTGGCCCGGATGTGTTGATGTACAAACAACACTTGGAACAACTCAATAAACACCACATACAATATTTTAATGCCCCTGAAATGGTTTGTTCAAGACACATTTTTTCAGTGTTATTTCTGACTTTGGTAGGAAATCATATGTAGAAGGTTTTGTTTAGTTTTTGTTGCATTCACAAGTAAAATGCTGACTTTTTAAAAGTCCACCTTTGTAATCCCAAGTGACTTTAAGGGGTAATCACTGTCATTGAATGCAATGATTATATGTGTTTTTTGCATTCAGGCCATGCAAGTTTTTTAAAACCCTTAAATGAACAAACTAGTCATAGAAACACCTAAGCGCACAGCTGATGATTACAGAAGGCTGATGTCTTCCTGCCAGGGGCCATCCACAGGCAGGAGTTTTGTGTCTCATTGCATCTCTGTCACCGCCAAACTTCCTTCAACTTCCGCGTCTTTTTTTTTCTGCCTAAAGATTTTTTTGATGCTTGACAAATAACTTTGGGCTTCAGTCAGAAAGAAGGGTTAGGGGGTTGGTAGTAGAGGGGGGCATTTTCTCCAAGAGACTTGCATGTATTTGCAGCTGCCTCACCGTAGCCTCCTGCCCTAATGCGCTTCACATATGATCATCATTTTCACCAAAAAATGTGGCGCAAGTTATTCATCATAACCCTGGTTTTACTTTGCTTATCAACACAATTTAAAAACTAGTTTATAGATTGAAGTCTGTATTTTTGACACAAATAAAATTTACTATAGTGGCATACCTGCAAAACGTCCTGTTTCCTTATAAATGTCAATGTGTGCGCCCTTTTCGCAGGCCTTTCTGTGTGTGTTCCTTCAAGTTTCACAGTTGTGTGCACAGTGGATCTGGCTGAATAGTTGCTACTACTTATTTCCTCAGTTTGGTGCTATACTTTTCTTTAAATCCAAATCCCTGCATCATTGCCGAATCATAATCCTCAGATTGAACGTGTTTTGAACACAGAACGTTGTTCTGCAACAGTGCAGTCTGCCCATTTGACTTTGACAAACTTCACCCATTTCTCATACATTTTCTTAATTAACCTGCCTAAATAAAGGTTGAATGACAACATTTTCTTAATTTTTGGAAAAGACTCCCTCTTTGGCTGTATTCCCACAGAACTATGCAACACACTGATTTGGCTTCTTGTTACTACCTCAAATATTTTTGTCCAAATCTATAAGGAAACAATCGGCTGTAACTCGGCGCAATGGAAACCTGGAGTGATGTAACACCCATTATAAAGAAGTGAATAGGGCCGTTTCCAAAGTTGTGACTGCAACAGGTTAAAATCTTACAAAAACTATGTTTTCAAAACCAGTTTGTGTTACGTTTCAACATTTTCCACAGAACATAGGTTTAGGTTTATTTTTTTATTTCTCTGTCATATTTCGCTGGATATGTAATATGAAACATTGGTGGGTGTTGGACTTTGAACTTATTGAGTTGCCAATCTCGGAAAAGTGAAAGGAAAAGTCGGAAAAGGGTGGATTGCCCTCTTCTGGTCAAGGGTGAGGTTCTGCCTCAAGTGGACGAGCTTTGTTCATGAGTGAGGGAAGAATGGAGCATGAGATTGACAAACGTATTGGTGCAACATCTGTATTGTGGACTTTGTGCTAGTCTGGTGTAGTAAAAGGGAAGCTGAGCTGCAAGACAAAGCTCTCTGTTTACTGGTCAGTCTACGTTCCTGCCATCACCTATGGCCATGAAGTCTGGGTAGTGATTGAAATACTGTAACAAGATTGCAGATGGCTTTTGAAAAGAGTTCATCCACAGAGTAGCTGGACTTAGGGATAGGGTGAGAAGATCAGTTATCCAGGAGAGACTCGGAGTAGAACCGCTGCTCCTCCACATTAGGAATGCGCAATATATATGGTACACGGTAGAAACAAAAGACATTTAGTCTATGATAGAGATCTGTCTTCTACTGGCTAACTGCTGTGTCTGATGTAAAATCAGAGTTGTCAGATTTAATTGTTACTTCTTTTTTTGTTGAAAACTGTGTGTAAGTGGTGGTAAAGTCTTTTCTTCGAGAACTAAGTGGCAAAACTACAAGCTAACTACGGCCGGCTTGCTGTACTCATATTTGGACGCATGCGCAAAATGCTGCATTCCATCGAAAGTTTGGTTTTGTTTGTTGGTCAGCTTTAGAGAGAGCATTTGAGCTAAAAAAAAAAGGGGGTTAAACCTGCTCTCTGATCTGTAAAAAGAACGCTGTGTTGTGTGATTTTACTGCGAGACCCTCTGGTCAAAGCCACAGAGGAAACTGGTCGCCATTTTGTGTCCGCTCTCCTTAAAGTGGAAGGAGACGCCGACTGGAGGGTTGGAGGGTGAAGTGTTTTCAGTGTAACATGCTGCTCTGTTGCTGTTCATTTCTTAAGTGAGAAGACTGGAAACTGTTAACAACATATTCTTTTGTTTAAAACATATGGCTAAAACTACATTTGATATCTTTTGCACAGTTTTGCACTACAAGAAAGAAGCCTAATACTTGATTTGTTAATTATTTTAAAACTCTCTGGACCTAATGGAATTTTCGTAATTGAGATTATTTTGTGGTATAGCAGTTTTCAAAATAAATGATGGTAAATAGACACCCTATGCTTTTTTCATTCCTATTGCAAGTTTTATACCAAAACATATTGTGATATATATTGTTACCACCACCCATCACAATACATATTGTGATATGGATTTCATGCCATATAGCACATCCCTACTCCACATTGAGAGGAGCCAGTTGAGGTGGTTCTGGAATCTGGAAGGATGCTCACTGGGAGGTGCTTCGGGGATGTCCGACTGGGAGGAGACCCTGGGGAAACCCAGGACATGCTGGAGAGACTATGTCTCTCGGGAACACCTTGGAGTTTTCCAAGATGAGCTGGAAGAGGTGGCTGTGGAAAGAGATATCTGGGCCTCCCTGCTCAAGCTGCTGCTCCCGCAATCTGACATCAGAACAAGGGGAAGATAATGGATGGATGGATGGAATAGCCAATTTAGTACTTAATATAATCTCTCAACACAGATTTTCATCTAAGGGTTGACTATCAAATATTATAGCCAATACAGTAGTTGAGCATAAAAGTTTTCACATATACTGTAACTTCGACTAACTGGTTTTTATGTATGTGAAAGTTTCTGTTCAGTGCCTCGAGACAACGTCTATTGTGACTTGGCTCTATACATTAAAAAATTGAATTGAATTGAACTTAACGTATTTAGAAGAAATACACAACCGCTGATAAACCTTTAAAACTTGTAGCTACATTTTAACCTTCTCTTGTAGCTAAAAGTATAGACTGTGACTAAACTCAGAAATTTGTGTATTATGGTTCAAATTCTTGTATGTCATTCAGAGGTCATTCTGCATTTTGCCAATTTTGTGATGCTTGCTATCCATAACCAAAAGGCTGACATTAGTTTCTTAGAATAAAAAAGCTGGAAGTAGTAAGTAAAAAAGAAAAGAAAAAGAAACCACTACTAAAGATGCAGACGTTTTCAGTGACAAAAAAATGGTAACTTGAAACAACAGCAACACCAATTAAAACGTCCAATAAAAGTATACTGAGGCCAAATCAGTGTCTGGTCAGCAATGTGCTGCAGGGACTTTTATATTAGTTCAGAGTTGGGATTTTGTGACTTTATGCTTTATGTAAAACAATAATAACGATGACACAGACACAGGTTTTCCAGCAGGTCTGACCTGGATCATGGACACTCAGAGTCAGAGGGACTCCACACAGGTGGCCGAGGTCGGACCTGAAGCAGGGGATGGGCACTGTGCTGTGAATGGTCACCTCATGCTCTTTGCTGTTCTCTGCTATGTGAAGTGAATCTGGAGAAAACTAAGGTAAGAACAAAAGTTATTTTAGCTTGACAGGTTTTGGCCTTTTATTTGAAACATCACGATCATCACGCAGAATAATTTACCTTTATTCCAGCATAGAAACTTTCACTTTCTTTTGGTGAAGATCTGGAGTAGTTGGCGTTGACTCTGAAAGTTGAGACACTGCAGGAGAACTGCAAAGAAATATCACAAAATGTTGATGATCTAATAAGTTCATGTGTTGTTCCCCAATAATTTCTACTGGAAAACAGAGCCACCGTGTGCTGGAAAATAAACCATTTACTATTCCCAGCTGAGGAAGACGGGCTACCACTCAACTCCAGCTGGAAGATGTAGCCTAAAAATTAGTGCTGGATTTCCATTCCCCCCCCCCCCCTGCTCAGACCTGATGTTATGAGCAACAACTTAGCTCTGCAAGTTTACAATCTTCATCTAGTTAATCTACAGATCCACAACTTCTCCTCCTCCACCATCACCCTCAGCACTGGCTCTCCTCAAGGATGTGTGCTGAGCCCTCTTCTGTTCACTCTGCTCACATATGATTGTACAGCCACACATCCAGGCTGTCATATTGTTAAGTTTGCAGATGATACAGCTGTGGTGGGATGCATCACAGATAATGATGAATCCAGCTACAGACAGGAGGTGGAACATCTGGAGAGCTGGTGCAAAGAGAACAACCTTCACATGAATGTGAAGAAGACGAAGGAGATGATTGTGGACTTCAGAAGGAACAAACACACCCACACCCCACTGTATATAGGTGGATCTGCGGTGGAGGTGGTCTCCAGCTACAAGTACCTGGGTGTACACTTGAATGATAACCTCAGCTGGAGCAATAACACCACCAGCCTGATCAAGAAAGGACATCAAAGACTCTACTTCCTCAGACGGCTGAGACGAGCTGGTCTGAGAAGCTCAGTCCTCACCTCGTTCTACAGGTGTGCAGTGGAGAGCGTCCTGTGCTCCAGCATCAACGTGTGGCATGGAGGCTGCACAGTTGCAGAGAGGAAAGCTCTACAGAGAGTGGTGAAGGCTGCACAGAAGTCTGTGGGAGTCAGTCTCCCCACCATCACAGACATTTACACCTCCAGATGCAGAAAAAGAGCCACCTGCATCATGAAAGACCTCACTCACCCAGCACACTCACTCTTTGCACCACTCCCCTCGGGACGGAGGTTGAGGAGCATCAAATGTAGAACCACTAGACTGAGGAACAGCTTCTACCCTGAGGCTGTCAGACTCATGAATAAATAAATAATAAGAATAAACACTGCAAAATGTCACATCATGTTGATACTGATCTGTTTCTTGTTGCTGCGTTCATCTGTGACCATCTGCTCATAATGACTCATGTTCGTGCTGCTGTTTATAATGATGTTTTTCTACTACATTAGGGCTTAGTGTATTACTAGCTGATGTCTCTCTTAGTTAATCCTAGATGTTATTATTGTTTTTCTCTTGCATTTGTTGTTGGATGTAACTGGGACCCTGTGTACATAATCTCGTTTTCAACACATGTACTACATGCGGTGCAAATGACAATAAATTCTCTCTGACTCTCTGACTCTGACTACAGGTAGGAAAGTGACACACAGCACAAGGCTGATTTTTAAAGAAGTCGAAAAATACCAACAGGTTGATCAAATGCGTATTATAAAGTAGACTAAGTGACCAAATGGATGCTGGGAAGAGCAAACCCTGGTTGGAACGTTACAGCCTGAGTTTCTTTTTTTCTATTTTTTTTAACTGTGAAATTGGTGATTTTCAAAGAGAAAGTTCAAGATTATGAAAGGAAATTCAAACATCTCAAGTCACAAAGACCTAAATATTTTACGAGTTGAGACTAAGTCAACTTCAGGAATAAGAAATTATAGTCTGACTAACCATACTTGTGTTTTTTTTCTTCGTTTGTTTGTTTTGTTTTGAACTATAGAGATTTAAGTTTTTGTAGAGATTTTGTTTCTGACTTTTGAGATGTGAAAACATCAAGTTCAAGTTCGATCAACAGAGGATGCCATCTCCTCTGTGGCCCACACTGCTCTCACCCACTTGGAGCAGAAGAACTCCTACATCAGTACCGGTATGCTCTTTGTGGACTTCATTTCTGCTTTCAACACCATGATTCCCAAGATTTTGATAATTGAGCCGATGCAACTGGATCTTGGTCTTGGACTTCTTAACCAACAGACCACAGTCTATGAGGATCCACAACCTCCTCCACCATTAACCTCAGCACTGGCTCTCCTCAGGGCTGTGTGTTGAGTCCCCTCCTGTTCACTCTGCTCACATGTGACTGTGCATATATCCATCCAAGCTGTCATATTGTAAAGTTTGCAGTGATATTCTGCAGTTAAAAAGTTGTCAACAGAGATCTCTGTTAAATATAATTAACAGGCTTCAAAATATTTGCTGTTTCTAAATTAAGTGTAGAAAATTGAAGACAACTTTATTGTTACAATCTTGATGGTACTCTCCCCGCTAGTGAAATGGGTCAGAAATGGTTGTATGTGTATTTTTCCTCCATAAAGAATAAATAAAGGGTAAAAGTGAAAAAAGGATGTAAAATAATAAAATAATTGTATCAAATGTTAGGCGTTATGATCTAGTTTTATCATCTGGATGTACTGCTGTTGCTTCGAATTCTTTGGAACTTCGTTTAACCGTTACAAATCTTTTTCTAAATGTCATCCACTTCATATATTTTTGTCAGTTTAAAGAGCTAC